>PVHX01001049.1:0-106519 GCA_004024805.1 Geosciurus inauris | reverse complement strand
GAGAAAATTTTTAAGAAGTATAAAATTTTTAATGTGTAT
This sequence comes from Geosciurus inauris, assembly GCA_004024805.1. NCBI lineage: Eukaryota > Metazoa > Chordata > Mammalia > Rodentia > Sciuridae > Geosciurus > Geosciurus inauris. The sequence continues at coordinate 106,480 of PVHX01001049.1, read as the reverse complement.
TGTATAATAAGTTTATTTTTCTTCTCAAAGTTTAATGTCATGATAATTTAAGAAAAAAAAAGTAAAGGTTGTTTATACACTGTTTTTCCAAGCTGGTTAATGTGTGGGGCAAAATTTCTACAAAAATAAATTGCTCCCTGGTAGAGCATATAGCTAGCTGATCTGTGGGAATCTCATCTAACAATGACTCTACTGCAATTCTCTTTTTACTTAAAACTCATCAGTCTAAACAATTTTAACAGAAAAAATTTAGCAGCCTCTGGAAACTAATAAAACTAATAACAGTAGGTGGCACTCTTGCCCTGTCCAGAACTTTCTGGAGGCTTTCAAAGGCACACAGAGCAGAGCTATAATAGAGACTCTAAAGTACACTCAGGGAAGAGAAATTGGAAAAAAGATTAGTTAGGTTCAGTCCTTCTAAGACAGATCTTCAGAATTCAACTCAGGCTAGTGTAAGAGAAAAATGGGCACCTACTGCTAAGAAGTAACGAATCTAAGTAAATGATACTCCAAAGAAAGAACAATTTGAACAGCCAATAAATGATAATCTAGATGAACTTGGAGGTTCAGAACACATATACTTGATGTGTCAGCAAACGAAAATGATATTCTCAAGTCACTAATTCTAAAAAGTATTTTTTAAAGTAATTAATGACTGAGGTAATTAAACTTCAGATTTAAAGTAAAACCTGACAGTATGACTAGCCTATTCTTATCCTTTCAGTGGGACTTAGCTTTTAGAAAACAGGTCCAGATCATTTCATTGCCTGGATTTAATAGGTGCTAAGAATTTGTTGAAAGAATAAACGGACAAGGTCAATTTGCTATTGATTTATCAGCCAGAACTTATTTAAAGAAAGAAAAATAACCTCAAAAGTCAGGAAGAAAACAATAATAGATATCTTAATCTTCTTGGTTTTTTAGAGGCTACAAAGCACTTTATGCATTATCTTATTTAGACCTCCTCTTTAGCAACAGCCACACATAAGGTAGGCAAAATGGGTAAAACCCTCGTTTTACAGATAAGAAAGTAGCTAAGTAGTTTTTAAGTTACTGTCCAAAAACAGATCAACATCAAAACATTTGAATAAATAAACAAGAGAACTCCAAAGGATAAATATTAAGTCAGAGAACTCCCTCGTTATAATTTAAGGCAAGGCCTCCTGCCAGCTAACTTGAGGGGCTACCCTATGATAAGGCAAACATGAAGAGATGGCTTCTATGGTATTGCAATTGTGTCATTTTGCAAAAGCAGAGGAGAAAAATAAAAATAAAAGGAGAAAAAGAGAGATTTTTGTGATCCCTGATAGTGACTTAGTGATACTATCATTATCATTATTATTATTGTCATTATCATTATTATCATTATTATTATAGCCATTATCCCCAGCCCTATAAGGCTGATAAGTATTCCTCTTTTAGCTCATCTTAATATCCTTCTTTCCCCTCTGATACCTAGGTACTTCAAACTGAGAAGGAATGGAAATGGAGCTTACAGAGACTGATTGTATGTTCCAGATATTATTGGAAAGCATTACAAAAGTTTCAAGATAAAGTGACAGTATCACCTACAAACTATCATCAATAAGCAAAATTTCTTACCTTGGGAGGATATTCACAAATATACTTTTTTTTAAAATATTTTTTTAGTTGTAGATGGACGCAATATCTTTGTTTATTTTTATGTGGTGCTGAGGATCGAACCCAGTGCCTCACACATGCAAGGCAAGCGCTCTACCACTGAGCCACAATCCCAGCCCCACAAATATACTTTTTGATATACTATCATCAACTGGACCTAACAAACCATCTTCAAATTTTTACAGCCAGAGATATAATCTCAGATAATCTCAGCAATGAAAAAGTAGTGAAATAAGCCAGCCATGGTGGCACATGACTGTAATCCCAGCACTTTGGGAGGCTAAGACAGGAAAATCGTGAGTTCAAAGCCAGCCTCAGCAACAGTGAGGCGCTAAGCAACTCAGTGAGACCCTGTCTCCAAATAAAACACAAATAGGCCTGGGGATGTGGCTCAGCGGTCGAGTACCCCTAAGTTCAATCCCTGATACCAAAAAAAAAAAAAGTAATGAAATATGTTGGTTTAATTCAGTCCAATCTGTCTAAATTATAAAGAAAAGAAATGGCCTAACTTGAAGAAACTGGAACTTGATGAAACACCAAATTAAAACAGTACAAGTGAAAAACAGAAGAGATTTTACCCTTTTCTAAATAAAACAGGTGCTATAGATTCCTAGTTTATATAAATATCACTTAGGTTTCTTAAATATGAATTAATATGCTTCTATCTACTTTAATTCAAATAATCAAGTAGTAGTTGTCATTAACATCATATATTAAAAAACACTTCTAAGTTTAATACTTGCTTTTTGTTTGTTTTGACAAAAAACAAACATATTCTCTATACTTAAGCAGCCATGATTGATTTCCTATATTTATATTTATTTTTAAGAGAAATACCTTTCTCTTTAAAAAGAAAAGAAAGCATACATTCTACAATAAAAAAATTCAAAGGAATTGGTTTCTGGTATATTGCTTCCTTTGTAACTATTCAAAATACAAAATTTCGCATTATAAGCCAGAACAGCAAGCATGGAAATGTAGATAACCGATAAGAAATGTAAATAGTGCTCTTTAATTTTAATCGTATTAAATTTTTTTCTTTGATCAAAAAGCATTTTGAGGAGCAGCTGAAGGTACTAGGTCATATGAACTGATGACATCACTTAATCCCCTGTCTTACCTGCACAGAGCTGGTCATAGTGCTCAGAGCAAATACAGTTGCACAGTCTTTAATAGTTGACTGGCTATCAAAGGCACCCTGGGTATCCATTAGCAGCACAGCCACCTAGGAATTCAAAAGTTTAATGTACTCAGTAAACAGTCACCAAAAAAAAATATAAAAATCATACATTAAATGATAAATTTCAAAAGCAATAATTAAATCAAGAACAACACTCACAGTCTATACATTTTAACATAATAATCTTTATGTTATAGTTACCAGACATTAAGTTCTGTGTTGTTTTGATTTTTAACAGAAAGTAGCTCAAGAAAAAACAAAGGAGATAAAAATAGAAAAGAATAAATAAATTTTTACTTTTGTTCCATTAGGTCTGTCAATTACAAATACTTCATTCCAAACTTGTATGCCTGTTGTTTCTCTTTCACAACCACCTCGCCAAGTAAAGCCGGTCAATGGTTCATTGTTTCCACCAATCCAACTTTGAGAATCCTGTTAAAGTCAAAGATAAATGTAAAATAAAAACACAAAAAACAAGGGGAAAAAAAAACTTTAGAAATTACCCATTCCGTATATTTACAGATGAGGAAGGTAAGACCAAAGAGATAAAATACACTATGTAACATCATCCAAGTAGTTAAAAACAGGCCTAAATCTTGTGTGGGTTTTTATAGGGATGCAGTTTCCAAACTTGAACCTTCTCAGGTCAGTTCAAATTTCTACTTTCCAAGCTTCTAGATAAGTGGGGTCACACCCTCTTTTCTCTATTTGGGAAAGATTTCCTATAATGTTTAAAACAAAAAATAGATACCAGCTAAAGCTTCTTATACAGAAAAGTAAAACTAAGTTCCAGAAAGAATGACTGTCAAGATTATCACTCTCTTAGAAGAGTTTATACTAAATGTTTTCATGATGTCTTGCTGACTTTAAAACATAATCAACTTTAAAAATAACCAAGTCTTGTTTGGAACAATCCATCTGTAAAAAAGCCTTATTTGAAATGAACAGAATCTGAACCCAGACTGTATTATCAGTTGGGATAAATATGATTGTCTGATATGAATGATGTCATGGTTGTGTTAAGAAAAAGCTAAAAGGATCCTTATCTGTTAGATACTCAAGTGTTTATAGTAAAAGGATATGACTGGCATTTGCTTTAAAATATTTCAAAAGGCACACATACACAGAAAACAGATGAAAGAAGGCTCACAAAATGTTGATAAGTACACTGGGGTTCATAATGCTATTCTCTTTATTTTGGGGTATATTTAAAATTTTCTATAATACAATGTTTTAATTAAAACTGTGGGGTCATACTATTATAATTAAATATTATGGGGCTGTAGGTATAAGCTCAGTGATACAGCGCTCACCTAATATGCATAGGCACCATAAATAAATAAGAAATAATATAACAGTCAATATATCATAAGGTAGTTCGTATCTAGAAAATTAAATCTGGGACATAAGAATACCTATGACAGATGTCAAGATGACTATATTTTAGTATACTTAAAAAGTCCTTTACTAAACATATCTTCAAGGAAAAATGTTTCAGAAATACTTCTGATAAACTTGAATATCTAATCCAAAACAGATTATAAAGCCCAAATTAATGATGGAAAGAAGTTTTAAAGCAGGATCAATAAGAGATGGAACAATTTATAAAAAGCACATATAAAGTGGCATTAAAAAGTCATCCAGACCATAATGTAATATGATGGTACAGCCTTAAACTTCAAACAATTTATAATCATTATTCCACAAAACTCCCGTCTCTAATAGGTTACCTTTCTCTGCCTAGACTCAGATTTTTTTGACATGATAATGGAATCAGATGCCACATGTGAAAACCTACTCATTCCCTGGCAATGTCAAAAAAATGGTGCTGAATGAACTATTTTTAAAAGGTCTAACCTACACAAATAAGTTAAAAGAATCTATCCTCTTAGAGAAGTCCGCTTTTAGTCATATTGTATTTATCTTGCTTCTCTATCTTCTCTATAAGAATATAAGTTCCATGAAAGTAGTTTTGTTTCATTTACATGAATTTCCAGCATGTCAAATAGTAGCTGGTTTGCAATTAGGTACTCAAAACAATAGATAGATAGATAGATAGATAGATAAATAGATAAATAAATAAATTTGCTTGCAAGCTTTAATGTGCTCCCTTTTCAGCATGGGTAACAGACAGAAGAAATATGAGGTTTTTTAAAAATTATTCTTAGAAACAATATGATTACATGGACAAAGTAGTAAAAATAAAAATTTTTAAAGTTTGGATGACTAAAGTCATAGGCTAATGTGCTTGTTAACCCCCCTCTTCAAAAAAAATCTCAAAAAGAATATCTCAGCCGGGCGCAATGGCTCAAGCCTGTAATCCCAGCACTTAGGGAGGCTGAGACAGGAGAATCGCGAGTTCAAAGCCAGCCTCAGCAATGGCGAGGCGCTAAGCAACTCAGTGAGACCCTGTCTCTACATAAAACACAAAATAGGGCTGGGGATGTGGCTCAGTGGTCGAGTACCCCTGAGTTCAATCCCCAGTACCAAAAAAAAAAAAGAATATCTCATAAAAATCTACTATGTATCATTGATTCTTAGTAAATGGGAATATTGTAAAACATCAAATGGATTAGATATTAAAAAGATAACAGAAAAGGTAAATCAAAAAACTAAGTTAATCAGATTTTCAAAATTTTGAAATGTTATTTCTCTAATATACAGAACACTAAAGCTCTCATAAAAATATATTCACTCATTCATTCCAATCTGAACCTCTACCAAGTGCCAGTCAGTGTACTAGATTCTAGGGATGGAGCAGTGAATAAGAACAAAATTTCTCCTCTCCAAGAACATTCCAGAAGGTTCTAGAGACAGTCTCAATGATTAAGACCCCACATGCTCTCAAAATTTATTAAAAAAACAAACCTTGGAATTTGAAAAACACTAACCTGATGCCATTTACTACTATAGAGACAAAAAAATCCTCAAAACTCAGATTTCCAAAAATTACCTTGTTCTTCCAATTTTAAAATAGTAGGAAAAGAGATCTTATAGAATAAATCTTAATTGCAAAAGGCAATGTGAAATCATCTGAACTTTAAATGTAGTCAAATAGTGAATAAGCACCACATGCTTTGTCTTTATCATTCAATTACCAGCAATAAAGAAACTAAATAGTAAAAAATAACTTCATATTTCACCAAAGGAACAGTAATTGTCTCTAGAAACAAAATGAAACAACAGCTACATAAGCTTTAAACCCAGAGTTTTGTGATCCAGACAGGCCTACAAGCATCAGAACACACCAGCTTCCCATTTGCTGGCAAGCTGACTCTTTCCACAATAGCCAGGCTAGAAAAATAAAGGTCCATCTAGAAGCCATAATAACTCATTCTGGCTAGGGGTAAAAGACAAAAAAGTACAGAACTAAGACCTAAGTAACATTACAATAAAGGAGGAGATCCTCCCTAGTCAAAAGCCTCACAAAAATAACCACAAATGAAAATCTTAACCTGTGTAAAACAAGTACCTATCCAGAAGGAAGGTTATTAACACTCAACACCCAAACTGGTAGACAGAACTAGTATACCCATTCTATCCATTGATTGTAGCTTAGTATTTTTAGTTGAATATGTGAGAAAACTCGAGTCCTAGAACAAAATATGAAACATTTAATTCTGAAATAAAGTTTCTCTAATATCTTACTGATCCCCAATCCCTGTCTCATGCCCAACTCCTCTATTCTGGGGCTGGATAAATAGTTGGCATTATGACTGATCTAGGTCATAAACTCAGGCAAAGAACAACTCTACCAACTTACGTCTTTGCCAAGGAGGAATTCAATAATTTTTTAAAGTTCTGCTTAATGTATGTTTTACCATGAAGACACTACTCTAAGTGAAATAAATCAGACACAAGAAGATAAATGAATGATTCCAGTCATATAAGTTACTTAGAGTAGTCAAGCATGCAGACAGAAAGTAGAAGGAGAGTCGCCAGGGGCTGAGAAGAGGGAAAAATGGAGTTAGTATTTAAACAGTACACACAGCTTTAGTTTGTGAAAACAAAGTCCTGAAGATGAAAGGTGGTTGGTGATAGTTGCACAAAATATTAATAAATGTAATGCCACTGAACTGTATACTTATAAATGGCTAATGTGGTGAATTTTTGTTTTGCCTATCTTACCACAACTTAAAACAAGAAGGTGACCTGAGGGCTACCAAAACAGAAAGGGGAGACACCACCAATTACTAAACTCATGTCTGGCATGAAGAATTTAGTCCTTCACAGGACTTAGTTTCAGCTTTCACGTGAAAAAATTAGAAGTCATCAAATGCATCCGTACTACATAAAACTTTAAACTTAAAATCAATGACCTCTTAGATAAAAATAAAACTTGAGATCATAGAGTCAATCACCACCCCAAAATGTGGAGAGAAAAAGAATCACAAGCTGAGGTCCACTTACCAGAACAGAAGTTGCTGAAGTAACTGGTAGTAACACATATGGCTAGAAGCTTAGACAGATTAGTTTGAGAATTAAGAACTAGAGGCTCAGTCTTGGCAGACCTCATATTTTCCTAGGTTTTGCCTCAAAGAACTCCACAAGATTCTCAAGTACAGACACAAGAAAACTTCCCTCATGACTCTGGCAGAGGGAGGATAAAAAAGTGATCATTTTTAAACTCACCCATGGGAAAGTAACATTTTGAAATACCTATTCTTAGAGCAGTCTCCATAACAGAGGCCTGCCCTCCTAGGCAACCAATCTTCCCAAAGATTTATCTGGGTCATGGGGAGAAGTAACTAGTCAACTCCAACACCCTTTAACAAGCCTACAATTTTTATTTTCCTTACTTACTTCAAATTCTGATCAAATTCTGTTTGCTTCTCACACTGGTAAAAATAATAGAAAATTCAAAAATATCACATAAGAGTTACAATGTTTCACTTACAAGTGAAATATTCCAAAGTCAATTCAATTGAAATAGTTAAGTGAATAAGTTAAACCTCTAGATTAAATCTGGCAAATAGTTCAATGAACTAATGAACCTGTGTAAAGTATAATGATGTTTTAAAATAAACAAAATCCACACCTATCAGAATGGCTAAAATTAAAAAGAATGACAATGATATTTAAAGGATATACAACAACTCTAAGTCTCCCACACTGCCTAGTGCAATTGGTGAAACCACTTTGGAAAAATATTTGGCAGGCACTAGTAGAGCTAAAAGGTATTTTATCCTATGACCCAGCACTTCTACTCCTAGCTATAAAACTAACAGAATTAGGTATATTACTAGGCTATACAAGAATATTCACAACAACTTTATTTAGAGGGGAAAAAAAACCTAGAAACAATTCACATGTATATCAATAAAAGATGGGGTAAATAAAAAAAATTGTGATATATTCATCCATTAAAATATTACTCGGCAACAAAAAATAACATTTTTGTGAACAACACAGATAAAACTCTAAGACTTAATGTGGAATGAAAGAAATCAGACACAAAATATACGTACTTTTACAATTCATGTCACATTCCAAAATAGGCGAAACTAATCAATGGTAATAAAAGTCAGCACAGTGGCCTTTTGAGAGCTAGAGACAGTAATAACTGGGAGGGGAATGAGTGAGTCTTTTAGAATGCAGAAAGTACTCTATCTTGATCTGAGAGGTGGTGGTTACCAATATACTTACATAAAAATGCACTGACTATACGAAGGTTTATGCATTTATTGCATTTAAGTTATACCACAATAAAAAATAAGATGGCAAAAGAAGAGGCATTTTAAGATATTGTTCTACCTCCAAGTACATTTCTTTCTTGAAAAAAGAACATGAAACAAAACAAGCTTTTCTTCATGTATTCATATATTTCCCATGAGCCTTACAACTCAGACATTGTTTGCCTTGGAGAGGAAAATAAAATCAAATTCAACATCCATAGGGTTGATTCATACATGTTCAGGTAAGTTATATGTACTGCATATGATCCTTAAATAGTTTTTATTCCTGCTCTCTCGCAGCATTCTAGAAGCAACTCTCTAATAGGAAAGAATTAAAACTACATAAAGGATAGTTTCCTTTAAAATGCCTTTTGCAAATATGCTATGGGTGAGTCAAAACTGTTATGTACCAAACAAAGCAAAGACCCATCATTCATTTTGCTTGGAAACGAGTGGACAGCAAGAAAAGTTACCACATTTGCACTAGCACATGTCCCTCTGTCAAGTCTATTTCACCTTCTGAAGTAAACAGTGAAAAGGAAACATTTATAAAAGAGTAATGCAATGTAAGAACATCCTATATAGAACCTCTACACACTAGAAATATGTGAGGAAATGATGAAATTGGCCTTGCCACTTAGTTTAGATCTCATTTCTTAAACTAAGCAAATTGAAATACTAATATTACTGTGTAGTGTTATTGTGAATACTCAGTAAAATAATACCTGTTAAGAGCTTAATAATCATAGTACCTAGAATTCAATGAATACTCAAAAACTATTATATTAAAAGATACTGGGTGATGGAAGAATATATCTTCATTTATGAAAATCTTCTTGCCAAAAATGAGTAAAACATGACTCTGATCAAGTCTACAGATTCAACTAAAATTTTTACAGAAAATTCATAGGACAAAGAAACACATTAAAATACACCAATGGAATAAAACCAGCAAATCCAAAATGGGAAGCTCTATAACACAATTGGTCTCTTTAACAAACAACTTGCCAAGAAAAAGAGAAATAGAATTTAAAACAATTTAAAAACAGCCAGTCATAATGTAGACCTCATCTGGTTGGATTCAAAATGTTAAAACATAAATAAAGCATTTGAAGCAAGTGAAAGGTTGTAAAACATTTCACAATATTAAAAAATTATTACTGCTTTTATATATGATGACATTATTGTAATGTCCTTTAAGAGATACGGAAATATCAAGAAATGAAAGTATAAGATGCTTGGGATTTATTTCAAAACAACACATTAAGGTGTGGAGTAAGCTGGACTACAGATAAAATGAAACTGACAGAGTTAATGATTTCTAAAAATAAGAATGTGGGCATTCATTATATGATTGTCTAATCTGACATGTTTAAAATTTTTTATAATAGTTTTTAAAAGAAAAAATAAGAAATAATATAAAGTAGAAGCAACTCTGCATAGAATTTAAGATCATTAGATGAGCTCAACAACAGCTATCACTATTAGTGTCAATATATTAAGCACTGTGTTAAGTTTTACATAATTTAATTCTACTACATGAATTTTGGATTTCTGTAAACTGATTCCAGAAATTGAAAGTACTTTTATAGTTGCCATATGTGACAAGTTGATCAGCAGTTTTCTAACAATTCCTATTGGTAGATACTGGAGTAATCTATTTCATTTTGAAAATCTATTTCACTTTGTCACAAAAATCGGCTAACTTAAAATAATTAGATCAAAGCAAATATTTATCAACAGATTAATAGTTAAATAAAGCATAGTAAAATCAAACAATAGAATATTAAAGCAACAAAAATAATGAACTTTGAGATGTGTACATCTTACAGTTAGAATGTTAAAATGAGCCAAATACAGAATATCTACAGTATGATTTCATTCATGTGAAGTTCAAAAGTGGGGGAAACGAGCCTGTGATGAGAGGTTCAGAAGAGTAGTTACTTTGGGGGGGATAAATATTAACTGAGAGAGAGGACAAAGAGGGATGTTCTATATCTTCATCTGGGTGGTAGGAATGGGGGTGTATACACGTGTAAAATTTCATCACACTGTACACCAAAGATCTGTGCACCTTTCAGTATATAAATTATACACTTAAAATTTTTTAAAGGAAAAAATATATTTACTGACCTACATACCTGAACAAATGAAGAAGAATTAGAAAGGAAAAGACAATAATTGAGAGTATACAAAAATATTTTGAAAAGGAAAAATAACAACCTCCCTTCCACCACTAGCATCAATTCTTCTATCTCTGATTACAGATTTTTATCTTTTGTATTACTTACTACTTTTAGGCATGAAATGATTTTTTTAAAATACTGATATAATGGACCTAATAGTTTTCATATAAATTCTTACATTTTACAATTATTTCATTCAAAACTTAAGAATGAATTTTACAAGTAACAAACTTCTACTCCCAAATGATCAGGGACAAAAAGAACAATTGGACTTCTACAGAATACTTCATACATGGCATTCATAATGAATGTCAGGATATCCTTATAAATTCGAAACATTTTCTGAGGTATGAATTCAATAAATCAGTAATTCTAGTTATACTTTCATGTCTTACATTTCATAATAATTCTGAAATGAGGAAATTTTATTCTAGAAAAGCCTCTAGTTCATCTCTCAAATTATAAAAGAAAATTTTTTTTCTTCCCATACTTCAAGTAAAAAGCAACCCATTTTTTTTTAGTCAAGTCGTAGCTCAAAAAGAAACCATAAAAGAAGCTATTCACTTCACAAGAAAATGAGACCTAAAAATCAGAATTTCCCCTATATTTGGATATTTAAGATAGAAATCTCAAAATATTCTTAGATTTTAAAACCTTGCTACTGCAGTTTTTGCTCTTACCTAACAAGCTCACATTCAGTCTTACATTATTATTCCTCTACTAATCACTCAAAAATACTCATCTATTTCTAAAGTATAAAGTAAATGTTTACACGTTTAGCTTCTTTAGTGAACACATACTTACATAAAACTGACTCAGGTCAGTAGAGAAGATACTAAAAGATGATATAAACTGCTGCTGCTCTTCTACTTCTCTCAGCTAGCATATCACCTTTGCAGGCATATAGGCTGAGGAAATGAATTCAAATCTATCCCATTATTAGTTTTCCTTCTTATGTCTCATGGGAAAAGAAATTACTAATCACCTAATCAGTATGCTATCCCTCAAATCAGACACAATGTAATATAATTTCTGATTAACAGAATAAAGTGACTTATATCAGAAATTCTATATGGAAATCCTATAAACTAAAGTACATAAAGATAATTCACCTTAGAAGCCAGTAACTAGGTATATAACTTTACTGAAGTCATCAGAACCTTTGCACGGCTTCAGTACCTCCTCCAGAAAATGGGGAGTTCTATCAGTTCCACGACTACGAATATATGACAAATGTGGGCTGCTACTCCTCCTCTGAACAGTCACTAATTTGACCAGAGATAGAATCAGAAATGCCACCTGAGGTGAAACTTATCTATCATTCCTAGACAAGCAATCTAAGTTTCTTTCCCCTTCTAACATTCTACTTACTATCTGTGACCTACTTGGAATCAAATACATTTATAGTTAACAGCTCAGAAACAGATTGATATGATATACACAAGCTAAGTTAAGGAGTTAAAAAAACCTCAAAATACAGAAATTCTTTAATATCTTCCAATTTACAGATTTTTTTTAATGTGCCACTATTTATACATTTTTCTATTTCAGATATTAAGCTCTGAAAAATAATCAAGTCTAAATGAAAAATCTTTTAACATTCCTTTAATTTCCTAAACACATACAATGTCATTCATTAATATGAATTACATGCTCAGGCATACCTGAAAAGGCCTGAAGAGATACCTATGAAAAGAATTTAGTTAAAAAGCTTCCTGGAAAACCAATTGGGAATGTTTACCTTATTTTAAGGCATACTCAGATTTACATAGAACTTAAAGTCTTATTTCTAGTGGCTTCTGAATGTCAAAAATCCTGTAAAGCCATCCACCCTAAGTGCCCCACTCCAAAATTTTCAAATCCTTCTTCTTGGTCTCTATCAACTCAATCCCTCAGGCTTGACTCTAGCTTTTAGAAAAACACTAAAAATCAAGTGATTTGGGGTTTTTGTTTTGTATTGTTTTCTTTTCATTTTTTCAAGGAAGAAAGTCAAAGTCAGGGAGAAAGAGGTAAATAACTCAAAGCAAAAGTGTGTAGAGGGAGGGAAGTTCATCCATCAGACAGACAATAAGTGCCTACAAAACACAGTTGCCTACGAAACTCCAGTATCCTACTGGAGATAGGATAATCAAGGGAAGTCCTAACACTAACAAAAGGGTAAACCAGCCATAAAACTAAAGTAATATCAATAAAACATGTGCCATGAGAGCTGGGAAGAGAATTAACAAACTTAGATGTCAAGAAAGGCCTACTATGAAAAAATTAGCAAAGAATAACGCAAGATTTGAGAAATAACATGACATGCTAGAAGAACAGCAAACACTACAGCATGGCATACTTGATGTAAGGATGCAAGCAGTGAGGCTCAGATATCATGGAAAGCCACAGAAGCCACTCCAAGGAATTGGACTTTATTCACTAAAGTGTATACACAGGTATACTTTTGCAAAGGTCTCTATCAGAAAACTTCACTAACTATAAAGATGTCTAAGAAGAGGACAGTGAAGAAATAATAAAAAAGGAGAGAAGATAAATTAGTACCTCTGATACTTTCAGGATACACTCAAACATGTTGGGTAAGCCCTACAACACTGCCTAGAATATAGAGGCTCAAACACATGTATCAATATGTATTATATCCCAAACGGAATTACAGAGACAAAGAATCAAGAGCTAAAACTTGCATTACTATCTTAACAGAAAAATCTTATTAAAGAACTGTATTTCTGTAAAATTAAAGAAACAATCCTTTGTTTTTATTTATTTTTTCAATAACTGGTTGGCATTTATTTGTTTTCATTAGGTTCAACTTAAAGACACTATTCACCTTGTTATACATATATCTAAGCATGAAGTCCAGTAGAAATGATTTCCCTTTACGAAAAGCTCCTGCCACAGATACCACAACTATGTTAAGATCTCGTATGTGCTCCTGTAGCAGTATCTGCTCCAAAGCTTCTTCATCAAGCTCAAAGTTATGGTCATCTTCATGAGCAAGGACAATCTGTACTGGACATGGTTTCTTCATAACCTCATCAGAGTTTACTAGGTCATCATCTTCATAATCCTCCCCTAGAATTTTAAAAAGAAAAAAACAAATTACTTTAATCCCTGCATTAAAATTTTTTCATTAAGGACCACATCTTAAGCAAAAGATTGAATGCACCACCCCTCATTCTCATTTGAGAATAATTTAAGAAAGAGTCAATTACTTTTGGATTTCCCACTCCCTCTATAACAGGACAAAGAATGCCAGTCAGATTTATCCCTTGAGCACTGCATCATTCTGTAAATGCTTTATGCTTCTGTATGCACCAAGAAAATACAAACTGACAGGATAAAATCAATTTTGCCTGATACTTCAGATTCCAATTTCCCCCGTAGGCATCACCTGGAAAATTATTCCACATTACAAAGACTAAAACATATATATGAATTTTGAATGTTGTATTTCATTCTGGAATTTAAAGGGCAAAGTTAGGGTCCTAAAAAGCTTCCAAAAATGATATGAAAAGCTAAGTCCCTAATTTTGTAAGAATAATCTAATATGGCTGAGGATGTAGCTTGCCTAGCTTTCATGAGGTCCCTGGGCTCCTCAATTCCCAGTACCAAAAAAAAAAAAGTAACCTAGAAGTACAGTCTTTCTTATCAAAGCAAAAAATCTTGTTCTTTGCAAAGGAAGTCAACAACACTATTTCAAAATGTGCCACAAACAGTGACAATATATTATGGAGACAAAGAAAATGAGGAGAATTTTCCAAAGTAAAAGCAATCAATATTTAATTAAGAGGATATTATCACTGTTTCAATGTCATAGAACTATAGCCAAATATGTTATTTAAATGTACAAAAAGTTAACTTTCCAGGAAAGCTACAATTCAGTTACATTCCAAGTTAACATATCATTACGAACATCCAGATAAACAATAAAATAGTATGCAAATTGTGATTAAAAGCTTCCAAACTTAATCCATGGTCCAAGACCACAAACTAGGGAGCAAAACTAATCAGAGGAATGTCACAGCTTCTGTTTTCTTATCTGTAAAATGGGGATTATAACAGCACCTACTTCATAAAGTTGTCATCAGGATTAGATGAGTTGAAACACATATGGTACATAGTAAGCACCATAGATGTTTGTTATTTAAGTAATAATAGTTTTAAAATAACTAATCCAAGAGGAGAGGCTTTTATTTACACCTTGAAATGCCAAACACTACTGTGATTTTCAACTGCCCAGTAGCTATGTCCTAACATCACCATATACCCATTTGCTCAGGCACCAATCTGGGAGCTGTCCTTGAAACATCTCTCCTTTCCATTACCCCTAAATTTAATCAATAGCCACATTCTTAAATTCACCCTCATGTCACAATTTCTGTTGATGGTATCTCTGTTCCCATCAACCACTATTCTGACCCACTTAGACTGTAGTATCCAAGTGCTCTTCCTTCGCTAATGCACTTGCTCCCTTCCCCTAAACCAATACAATCTCCAGAGTAGAAACTAAATAATGCAGTCAACTGTACATTTGATTGTTACTCTCTTTCTTAAAATCACTGTTATAGAAGACTAATGATTAAAATCCTATACACGCCTTACGAGATCTGCCAATGCTGCCAATCTCTGGCTGCATTTGGTGCTACTTTCCCCTCTTGAAATGAAGCTAGTCTTTCTTAAGATCACTATGCTATTAAGCTCTTTCTAGACTCAGACTTCACTTGTGACATTCCTAGGCCTGGAATATTCTTTCCCATGCTGTTCCCCTAATCAATTCATATTTATTCATTAAGTCTCATTTTAAATGTCATTTCCTAAGAACAAGAATCTTCCCTGAGGCTCCTAACCAACTTTAGTCCTTCTATACTCCCTTAATCTTAATCTAATTTGAATATTTATGTAAGTACATATTTATTATGTCTCCCCTCCTATAGAGCCAAACCACTGCTTGAAACTCAATTATTGTCCACTATAACCAGAGTATTAAGAAATAAAAACAAAAAAAAAACAAAAAACCACCTTCTAAGTTCCTTACCACAACTTCCACAGTACTATGTGATCTGACCCCTACCTCCCCTCTTATTTCATCTACTTACACACCCCAGTTCAGTCCCAAAGCCCTGGGCCATCTGGCCTTCTTGTTGTTCTTTTAACAAGATAAACCCATTTCCCACCTTAGAATCTTTGCCCTGTGTTTTTACTTCTGTATGGAATGCTCTGTCCCTAGAAATTCACATGGTATCTCACCTCCCTCACCCAAGCCTCAGTTCAAATGTTATCTCCTCAGACCACTCAATCCAAATCACAGACTCCATATCTATTTTAGAAGCAAATGTAATAATCAATTAGTTTGGGAAATCAAAGCAAGTCAAGAGTAGTTAAGGGTATCGACCACAAAATTACAATGAAAACCATCAAGTTCCATAAAGTAAAACACTTTAACTTAAAAGGAATTCAAAATTACTAAGTACTAAAATATTACAATGACCAAATGTGGAGACTGGTGATTTTGTAAAAACTAACAATTTTGTTCTTGTTGTAAAGAAAGCAATAATTTTCTTGTTTCCTTAATTAAAAAAGAAAGGCAGGGGGAGGGGGGACCTAGGAAGAAAGCCCTTATTAACATAAAAAAAAAATTTCACCTGGATTAGTTAGCGACAGTTACCGTGTGGCATGGATAAAGATAGGCACCTCAGATCAACACGTACACAGACTAGAGTTTTTAAAAGGCAAGTGTGGCAAAAACGTTTCAAAGGTATAATGGAACACAAAATGATGTGATTCACCTACCTTAACTCCCCATGATGGTATCTCCATCAAATATGGCATAAAGAAAAATATTTCATCAAACACTGATAAAGGCAACTGAATAAAAGAGAACTGTATGTAAATTTCATTAGAATACCTGTAAATATCAGCATCTGTAAATGTCACCTACAATTGCAAGACTCTTTCCATTTGGTATTATCCTAAGATTTTTAAATGGCAATTAAATCCTGTGTATAGAATAATTATTACATTTCCATGCCAAAATACTGGAACAAGTAGATTTCAATCCTACAATATTTTTCCTGATTCAGTTCCAAGTCAGTTCTCCCTACTTCAGTTCCCAAGTAGGTCTTTCAAAGTCAAAGTCAACGTCAAAGACAACTATGGATGATCACCTGTTTCTCAAATTCCTCTTCATATCTTAGCACTAAGTATATCTAATAATCTATTTGTCACAAGTCCCACAAAAAAGCACCCATCTTAAAAAAGACCCATGGTTGCCAGAATTAAGGGGGAGGGAAGGATGAGTAATAATTTTGGGGAGGCACAGAAATGAATTCTCCATGATACTATAATGGCGGATACCTGATGTTACACATTTTCCAAAAACCCACTGAATATGCAACCTCAAGAGTGAACTCTATCTAACATGAACTATGGACTTTGGTTAATAATAGTGTCAGAGAAGATTAATCAATTTTAACAAATGAACTACTCTGATGCAGGATGCTGGTAGTAGAGGGAGGAGGAGGTATGTGGGAACTGTACTTTCTGCTCAATTTTGCTATGAATCTAAAATAGCTCTAAAAAAGTAAAATTTTCTTAAAAAGACACCTGTCTTTTTACTGTTTAATCATACTTCATCTTAAATCTGTCAAATTCATACATTCAACATGGATTCCAACAGCAAAATTTACACTTCATAGCTGACCTAGATCTGTCAGCAAACTTCAAGCTTAATCATTAGATAAGACAATAAAATGGTGCTACAAATCTGCATTACAATAAACTGTTACTAACATTATTACAATAAACTGTTACTAACATTAACATCAACTCAAAACTAAACTTACAAAAAGAGAACAAAGTAAAGATTAATTTGCTTTTCAGAAGCAATTAAAGTGTATTTTAGGTTATTATTCATATTTCAAACAGAAATCTCAAATAAAATTTTATGGAAAGTAACCTTAATTCCATCTACTTGGTCCATTTATAAAAACCAGTTATCTGAAAAAAACAAGATGTTTTAGAGCCCAGTACTAGGACCTCAACTTTTATAATCTATATTCAAATAAAAATAGTAGCTAAGCATTCAAAAGTTCATTCTAGTACATATTTTTAAAAAGCCTTAAGGAGGTATCATGGAATACCTATTTCCAAGAATTTATTTTAAAGGAATAAACAAAGATACACTAACAAAGATGTACACGTTTACCAGTGTTATTTCTGGCAGTGAAGATTAATGCTGAGTGTCTCAAAAATGGAAAGTGGTGCGACTTTCAGCCATATTTTGACATATTATGCAGCTTAAAAAACACTCTAATGAAATCAAGAGCATTTTTTAAAAATCAACATAAAATTAAGTAGGAAAAAGGCAAATTACAAATATAGATCATCCCCAATTTTGCTTTGCTTTGTACCTATAAAAATATAGGTAAATGGGGCATGAGGAGATTGGAGGCATCCAGTCATTATAGCTACTGGTACCAGAATGGCTCTCTATGACAAGTAGCTACAAAATTAGACAAAACAAATTAAGGCATTATTTTCAAACCCTTACAACAGATAATATAAAACAGTAATCCCTAAGAAGGCAACACAAAGTGAGTCCTAAGATCACCCCCAGTTCTCTGGATGGGAACCATTCCCTCCAAAGCATGATAAACTAGAACACAAGCAAATAAAGATCTGAGTTCAGGATTACTAACACAGGAGGAATCTGTAAGGAAGGGCGCAGGAAGTAAAGGAGCTGTGCAGAAGTGTGTCCAGAGTCTTTAGCAGGGAAAATAACACCATACAATGCTCACCAGGGGACAGCTACTACAGCTTTGGGAGAGAGAAAGCCGTGGGAAGTCAAACAATTCTCAGACACTGGAATTCTGACCCAGCCAGAGGGGTGTTATCTTACACATCAGGTATCAAGCTGGGACACTAGAAAGGCAGTGTCTTAGACCTAAGGACCATGTCCTAGACTAAAGCCTTTTGAAAGATCCATCCAAAGCAAAGCCTAGAATCAAGACTTTAAAAAGATCTGCATGGTACACACTTTGGAATTTAGTAAAGACAACTTGGGGGGATAGGGAGGGGCCTTTGAAACTTTCCACAGGTCCTCAATAATGAAATATAGAGCCAAGCCTACACAAGGTCAAGATCTACCAGTAACTGAACTGCTTGCCACAACAAAATCTAGATAACAGATTCTCCCGATGCATAACATGTAATATACATTACATCATCAAAAATTAATAGACATACAAAGAAGAAAAAGTAGCCCACAGTCAAGAAGGAAAAAGAGCAAATAAAAACTAATTTTGAAATGACCTAGATGGGAAATTTAGCAGAGAAAAGCTTTTAAATAGATACTGTAAATATATTCAAGGACTTAACAAAAGTAAATTAATAAATAAGGTCTTAATAATAAATGAATAAATGGAGCATATCTCATCTAAGAAACAGACTATCAAAAGAGAAATGAAGCCAGGTACAATTGTGTATGCATGTAATCCCAGTGGATTCAGGAGGCTGAGGCAAGAAGATCCCTGTTCAAAGTTCAAAGCCAGCCTCAGCAACTTGGCAAAACCCTGTCTCAAAATAAAAAAGTAAAAGGGCTAAGGATGTGGCTCAGCAGTTAAGTACCCCTGGGTTCAATCCCTTAGTACTTAAAAAAATAAAAATAAAAATTCTAGAACTGAGAATTACAATAATTTAAATGAAATAGTCACTGGATAGACTTAAGTAGATTACAGGTAGTTAAAAAAAAACAGGTCAGTAAACTTGAAAACTAAAAAAGATATTCTCTAATCTGAAGAACAAGAGGAAACAGAAAAACAGACTCAAAGAACTATGCAACATCACCTAACATGTAGCTAGCATACCAGGAGAACAAAGAACTAGAGCTGAAAAAAACATTTGAATAGTTAAAATGTTACCAAAGTTGATGACAGACCCCAAAACTCAGCAAATCTCAGGTAGGGTAAATACAAAGAAAACCAGAAAAGTCAGATTGCTAAAAACTAACTATAAAGGGAAAAATCTTTAAAGAAGCTATTGAGTGGGTTGAGTGATATATATTACAGAGAGGGAAATAATTCAAATAACTGCCTCTTATCAGAAGAAATAGAGGGCAGAAGACAATGGAATGATATCCTCCTAGTGCTTAAAGAAAAAAGTATCAAACTCAGAAACTAACATTCAAAAATGAAAGCAAGGAGTTGAGGTTGTAAGTCAATGCAAGAGGTCCTGGATTTGAACCCCAGCATGGGGAGTGGGGCAGCAAAACAAAGACAATAAGCAAAAGCTAATAATATCTGTTGCCAGAAAATGTATACTACATGACAGGCAAAATGATGTTAATTCAGGCTGTAACGTAATATTGCTTATTGGAAAATCTCTATTACTTCATATATATCTGAATCAGAGGTAGTCAATAGATACAAATATAAAAAATTGTTTCCTCCTAGTAATTTCCTTAAAAGATAACTGGTCATTTAGAGCAAAAATAATAAATTGTAATGTGAGGTTTATAATCTATGTAGAAGTAAAAAAATAAAAATAAGACAAATGTTATAAAGACAAGTAAATGAAATTACACTTTAAAGGTGCCTTAGAACAATGACTTTAAAAAATAAAAATGATATAGCTTAAAAAACCAGTAAGGAACCAAAATGGAATACTAAAAAATACTCAACTCACTCAAAAGGTAAGATAAAAACAAAAACAAAAGGGGGGGTGGGAATTAGTAAGATGGCAAACTTAAATTTAACTAAATCCATAACAACAGCAAATGTAAATACACTAAATTCTCCAACTCTCATATGATAGAAAATTACTAATGAGAATACAGAACAGAAAGCCCAATGCATATGAAATATTAGCCACATAAATGTTCAGTTTTCTGGTAATCACATTATAAAGTAAAAAGAATCAAAATAATTAAATAATACTTTATATTAACCCAACATACTCCAAATATTGTCATTTCAAAGCAGTGCATATTTTAAAATTGATTCTTTCATACTGTTTTCAAAATCTACTGTGAATTTTACACATACATAAATCTCAACTTAGATAAATGTTTATCAGAAATATTACGTATATTTCATTGCATTTACAAATGAAAGAGTACATTCACATATACAAGTTGCTCCAGACATAGTTTTCTATTAAATAACTGAATTGAATACAAAAATTTATATTCATATTTGCATCCATATATTAACCAAACTTTGAAAATGTAAACTAACTAAAATCAAATTCTGTTCTTCCCACTATCCATATTGCTTTAATATAGACTGCTCTGATTAAGATTGATCATTTCTCTATACATATTTTTATCCTATATGAATTATCTATTCATAATCTAGATAGCTTTAAGCAAAGCAGTTTATCAAGAATTCTATAGTAACAAATGCTTTAACAGTATTTTACAGATAGTTTTATAAATTCAAAATAATTTATGTGCTGCATGAGTATTTAAGAGTATACTGAGGTATTTTGTACACATACATAATTTAATGCGCAAACTAATTTAAAAGGTTTGTGATTGCTATTCATTTGCTTCTATAATCTATGACTTACTTCTACAGAACCCTTATTGGAAATGCAACTTTCAACTTAACATTGTAACACAAACTGTTTTTCTCATAGGAAAACATGGTTCTTTTAACTGAATGAGAAGGGTAAAAAGCTGGAACTAGCTATGAACAGACTAGACAGTAAGATCTGCAAGGCCCCACCTCGGCCTCTATTTAAACAAGCAAGCCTCAAACATGGATTTACTTTTAATAAGCCCTACCCTGATTTCATGACCTTTGCCATAATTAAGATGCCCACAAACAAAACTCAAAATTATAAATTTACAGCCAGGCACAGTGGCAAATGCCTGTAATCATAGCACTTTGGGAGGCTGAGACAGGAGAATCGGAGTTCAAAGCCAGCCTCAGCAAGGGCGAGGCACTAAGCAACTCAGTGAGACCCTGTCTCTACATAAAACACAAAATAGGGGTGGGGATGTGGCTCAGTGGTCAAATACCCCTGAGTTCAATCTGCAGTACAAAAAAAAATTATAAATTTACAAGTTTATAAACCAAGATTCACAGTGTGTATAATCTAAACACTATTAGCAACTACAAGCTAAGCATCACTGTGTAATCTGTTGAGCCTGATAGTCCAGCTTAAAATTCTGGAGTTGTGCTTAATACAGGTATGCATTCTGCTCTGTTTTTTGTTAACTGTCTTCAAAATTTGAAACTTCTTGGCTTAGCTAAGATCTCAGGGAAAAAATTAATTACCAAAAGTCAAATTGCTTAAAAAAAATTTTTTTAAATTGCCATTCTAGAAAGATAGCATGGCATTTTAAATCCAAAAAAATGAGAAGAATATGAATTGTCATCCTGGTTTAGTCATATTCAACAAAGCACAGTTGTGAAGAACAAGGAAACATAACTGAAGCAAGCACAGATCTCTAGGCCAGTGCAATTACCAGTAATTTTTGTTAAATGTGACAGGTTAACAACATAGGAAAACTTCGTAGACTAAACATATCAGTAAATGCAAAAAAATCCATAAAACCAAAAGCTTCCAAACTCTCTCCCATCCCTGGGATTTTTCCTGGTCCTAAGCCTCCTAATAACTGCCCCATTGTTCCTTGTATTTCAGTGTAAAAACAACATAATGTGATTGAAAATAACCTCCAAAATTCCACAAATAAAAAATAAACAAAATTAAGAATTTTAAAAAACGAACCAAAGCAACAATTTTCTTAGACACACTATCAAAATGCTTAAAATTGGATAGGCACGCTATCAAAGAAATGTTTTAGCACAAAAGATGGTATGAGAGGTTAAGGAAGGGAACAGACAGACACCGAAATTCAGTAGGAAGTGCTATTACAGATGTACAAAGGAATTTTGCAGTTATGTTACCTAGAAGTTAAGAAGACATTATGAGGGGCTGGGTTTGTAGCTCAATGGTAGAGTGCTTGCCTCACATGTGTGAGGCACTGGGTTTGAGTCTCAGCACTGCATACAAATAAATGAATAAAACAAAAAGGTCCATCAACAACAACAAAAAAATTTTTAAAAGATATGATTTGAGATCACCATCAATAAAAAGGAATTTTTTGGAATATGAACACTCTCAGAAAAATGCTACAAGCCACAGTACCAAGAAAGAGCAATGCTGGTTACAAAGCAAACAGCTGAATTGTTAGAATCTCATTCAAAGGATCTCAACAAAGCACTTCAGAAGTGAAAAACAAGAATTATTAAAGAAAAATGTCTTTCCTCTAGTATTTACTATTCAAAGTTATAGAGCACCAACAAGAAAAATAATAACCAGATGATAACAACTTTGGAAATAATCACAAAATCTTTGGAATATAGTCCTCCCATGGTTGCGAAAGCAAAATCTGCCAGGGAAAGAGATCCTGAATTTTATTTGTCCCTAGAAAAGGAGCTTGAGAAGAGGATCTAAAAAGTTTCAATCAATTTAGCCAACCTAGTAAATAAAGAAAAAGTCTTTTAAAAGCTGCATTAGTGTACACATAACCATTATTAAATAATGATTTACTTAAATTAAATATCTGATATTTGTTCTTAATGTCTGTAAAATATTTTTCCAACTTTGTTTTCATTTATCTTCAAGATCAAGTACAATGCAGAATAAAACAGATTTCCTAAAAGAATCCCAAAGAAAAATAATGCATTTATAGAAACTAATAATCTGACGTAACACTGTTATCCAGGAACCAATTAAATGATAAGGTCTAAGGTCTTCCATAAAAAGAACCCACTTAATCTTCACTCCCTAGAAATGGGAACTACAAAAAAGCAGCAATGAACAACAAATAGAACCACAGCATAAAAGGCTAATGCAGTAGATTATAATGGATAAGATCAACACCTAACTCCCCTGAATCAATCCTAACATGACAAAGAGAAAATCAGACACTGCATGGTTCCTGATATGATTCATCCAGAAGCAGAGCAAGATGTATTGGTGGAGAAAATTTTCAAAAACCTAAATCTGATCAAAGTTCTAGATCTAACCATATGGAAGGAAATACAGGAGGCAAAGAAACATGTTAAACATCCCTATAGAAAAATCCAAAACACAGGTAATTCCCTTGGACAAACAAACCTGAACAAATAAATTGCAAAAGCAGAGGGCTTGGGGAAAGGGTACCACAAAAGACCAAATGGAGCTGGGCGCGGTGGCTCAGAGCTGGGCGCGGTGGCTCAAGCCTGTAATCCCAGCACTTAGGGAGGCTGAAACAGGAGAATCGTGAGTTCAAAGCCAGCCTCAGCAACGGCGAGGCACTAAGCAACTCAGTGAGACCCTGTCTCTACATAAAACACAAAATAGGGCTGGGGATGGGGCTCAGTGGTCGAGTACCCCTGAGTTCAATCCCCAGTACCAAAAAAAAAAAAAAAAGACCAAATGTATGTTTTCAAAATACACAAAACCTGTGATTCCAAAATTCTATGTTTACTCCACCATCCCCCTTAACATATTCCTCAAAAATATAGTTCTAAACACAAAGTAATTACTTTCTCCTATATTCTGGAAGGAAAAACACTACCCTAAGGGATTCATTATTAGGTGACTGACTAAAAGAAGGTACTCACTCACCAGTACGTAAAAGAATCAGCTTCAAAATCAAATCCATTTAACACCCTATAATAAAAACTCTAAGCCCAGATAACTTTCATTATAGTGTATTCTATCAAACATATAAGTTAGAATGATACCAATTCTACAGAGCCTTCCAGGAAAGAAAGAAAGAAAAAAAAAAAAAAGCAGGGCGGGGTGGGGGGATATTTCACAATTCACTTCATAAGTCATTATTATTACTAATACCAAAATCACAGAGAGATATTTCAAAAAAACAAAACTACAAATCAATATCCCTCATCAACAGACAACAAAATCCTCAATCAAAATCTAGTATTCAGGATATATAAAGAACTATTAGAATTAAATAAGCACTATTCCATTTTTAAATAGGCAAGAAATTTTAACAGACACTTCAAAGACATATCAATGGTAAATAAGCACATGAAAAGATACTCAACACCATTACATGTTAGGGAAATACAAATTAATACCACAGTGAGATATCACTGCACACCCACTAAAATGGTTAAAATGTACAAGACCAACAAAAGAATGGTTGAGGAGTAAGAGACATTGCAAGAAAACATGGCCCTCATATATATTTCTGGTGAAAGTGCAAGACAATAGTTACTTCAAAAACCTTTTTGGCAAAACCTTCTAAAAGTTAAATGTTTAAAGAACAACCAGTGATCACACTCCTAGAAAATTTGGAACATATGACAACAAAAGACTTGAACACAAATGCTTACAGCTGATTTATTTCTAACAGTCCAAAACTGACAACAACCCAAATATTTGTTCATTTACTAGAAAATGAAGAAATGTGTTAAATTCATGAGATAGAGTACTACTTAGTAATTAAAAGAATTTTATATGTGTGTATACACACCCACAAAAACAGGTAAATCTAAATAGCATATGCCAAGTGAAAGCAGCCTCACATATGCCAAGTGAAAGCAGCCTCACAGCCACACAGTATTGTACTATATGATTCCATTTATATCAAATTCTAGAAAAAGCACAAACTATACTGACAGAAAACAGATCAGTAGTTGTCAGGAGCAAAACATAAAAAAAGAATTAACTATGAAGGGACATTAGAGAATGTTTTGAGGTACTGGAAATGTTCTGTATCACAACTATGGAAAGGTTGCAAACTACACATTTGTCAAAATTCATCAAACCATGCTCCCAAATCAGTGAGTTTTACATAAGTTACATTTCAACAGGCAGATTTTTAAAAACTCAGATGCAGTCTATTCCCCTTAGCTCTTTCATTTATCAA
Source organism: Geosciurus inauris (assembly GCA_004024805.1). Classification (NCBI taxonomy): domain Eukaryota; kingdom Metazoa; phylum Chordata; class Mammalia; order Rodentia; family Sciuridae; genus Geosciurus; species Geosciurus inauris. The sequence goes on along the minus strand of PVHX01001049.1, from coordinate 80,908 downwards.
ACACAAAAATAAAGCTATACAACCAATTAATCAATCACCTTCAAGAACAAAAACATTCTAATTTATATTGTCTGCTTCTAGGATAACTGCCCAAGAAGGTTATACTAATGCAATTAAAAACTGAAGCTGTCTTCCAATTCTGTCACCAAATTAAATTTAAAATATTTTCTCATGACCTGAATATAGGGACCCGAAAGCAATCTGATTATCTTCAATGGTGACAAATTCATTTTTTATGGATGAATTCCTGTGAATACAGTACCTGATCATGACTAGATATTTTGGTTAAAAAACAAGTTATTATGAAATTACTAATCATTTAGTTTCTTAAAACACTCTGGAGATATTTTTTTATATTGGGGAGAAAGGGCATTTTCTAAGTTCTACAAGTGTTTTTTGTATCAATAGAATGTAAGAATGCTCTCTATAATATATATCATATCAACATGCACAAGAGCATACATTCAAATTCTAGTACACAGCCTCAAAAATTAGCCTCCATACTTAAAATTAAGTATATTGTTCATAGAAGCTTTAGAGATCATGCAGCCCAATTCACTCCTTCTAAAGTAAACACAACTAGACCACTACTAGGGGTGGGGAGGAGCTGGGCCAGAGCTTAAGTACTAATAGCTGCTATAGCGGTGCTTCTCAGAATTTTAATATGAATATGAATCAACTGAATATCTTCTGAAAATGTACATTCTGACTCCTTAAATCTGGATTGGAGCTTGAAACTACATTTCTAGCAAACTCCAAGATGATGCCAACACTACATTCCTGGTCCTCAGAACATATATAGAATAACAAGGATCACAATATTTCACATGTTTAGTGTGTAAATGCCATACATTTAGTTTTATTTCATGTAGTCTAATGATGCTAAAGCAAAGTGTACAAGAAAGGAAAAAAGTCAGGCTAACATAACATTCTATCCTTCCTAGGAGGTATACACACACGCGCACACGCACACACACACACCTGATACAACTAACATTTCAAACAACCTATTGAGGATTCTATGTAAAGTGCAAGAGACAGGGTACATAAAACAATCACTACTTTAGAAAAAAAAAACGGATGGAGAAAATGTTTTAAAATGTTAACATGTTAACACAGCTATAGTTGAAAACTAATGGTCCAGAGTGGTCATTAGTCACCTGGGTGAGCTTTTATGGCAATACTGGGCCTTGCCTCCCAGACTGATGGAGCCTGGAATAGGAATATTGTCAAAAACTTAACATGGACTTCAGTAACAGACTGCTCTTAAGGATAGAAGCAGCTATTAGCTAATCAGGTACTACAAAAAAAGATTTTAATTCATAATTTGCTCTTATAAAATAATGTTAGTAGGAATTTATAAGGTTAAATTTCTCTCATACAAAACTGGAACTATAAAAACAGCAAACTGCAAAAAGAAAAACTCTGAAGACTACAGAGATGAGCCTATTAACAATGTCAGTTATCAAATACTTTTCCCCACTAGTTCTGCCCCTTTGACCAACAAAAGGCTACCCTAAAACATTCAGGCTTTCTAAAATGCTCTAAAGAAGCTATAATGTGGTTCATCTCTTTCCTTCAGTACTATCAAATCAGGAAAAGAGTTGTTTTTTGTCCTATAAGATTCATATATTATTTTCTACTTGAAACTACCCCGTTTCCATAGTAACAAGCACGGATGTCTCACATTTTTGCTGTTCCAACTTAAAGAACACTATGGCATAAAAATGCTTTTACGTATTTATCTAAATAGATGAAGAGAAATGCAAAATAGATTATAAATGTGTGAGCTCAACAGCAATTTTCCCAAAGCTTGTCATCAAATATTAACCAGTTCTTTAAAGCACACACTTGAATGTAAGTATACGTTAAGATAAAGAAAATACTGAAGTTAATTTAAATTAGATATATGAAATGAGGTTGCAGTTTATGAAGTCCACTTTGTTGACTAGTTAAGAGATGCTAGAATAAGTGATCGTTTAGGGGACTCTAAGCAACAGCACAAAAATAAGCGACATTCTATTTAAGTTCTTCAAATCCTCTCACTAAGGTGGATCTCCATTTTCTTCCAAAGGTAAGTCTTTTTTTTTTTTTTTTTTTTTTTTTTTTTGGTACTGGAGATTGAACTCAGGGACACTAGACCACTGAGACACATCCACAGCCCTACTTTGGGTTTTATGTAGAGACAGGGTCTCACTGAGTTGCTTAGCGCTTCACCGTTGCTGAGGCTGGCTTTGAACTCACGATTTTCCTGTCTCAGCCTCCCAAAGTGCTGGGATTACAGGCTTGCGCCACCGCATCCAGCTCCAAAGGTAAGTCTTAACAGAAAAATCTCAAGAAATAAAAAGGGTCCCACATCTCCTCAGTATTTTAGGGAGTGGGGAAGTAATATAATCTTATTCTGTGGCCCAAAATGAGAGTATAAAATAATGAAACTTTTTAGCTTAATATTTTTTTTTAAATATATATTTATTTATTTTTTAGTTGTAGGTGGACAGAATATCTTTGTTTTTATGTGGTGCTGAGGATCGAACCCAGTGCCTAACGCGTGCTAGGCGAGCACGCTACCACTGCGCCACAATCCCAGCCCCTAGCTTAATATTTTTAATTATTTTTATATGCCCTAGAGGATTTCCTGCACATATGTGTAAGAGAGACATGATTTCTTGTTCACTAAAGTTGTTTTTGGAAAAAAAAAAGAAAGAAAATGGAACAACCTAAATACCCATGGATAAACCATAAGTCAGAAAATTGAAATTAATAAATAAAATCCAAACATTTATACAAATCAATATTTAGTGAAAAAATAAATCAAGCCACAAAAGAATACATGGTTTCAGCCACTTACAATTTTTTAAGCACAAAAATTTGTACCTGTTATTTATGAAATACAAGTACACATTATAGAAGTATTAAAAAACCAGAAACATGCCATGTTCAGGATAGGTATATATATAGAAAGGTACTGGGTGAACCTCTCAACTGTACAATAATATTCTATTTCTCTTTTAAAAAGGATTCAAAATCAATATGGCAAATATGTATTAGGAATTTGAGTTCTACTGTATCTTTCTCTGTCACTTTTGTAAATTTGAAACATATTACAATTGTTTTTATGAAACATATTAAGTTGTCTCAGAATTTACTTCTACAAAAAGGGAACTTACAGTCACTGACTCAATGACTTTCAGCCAGGTACTGTGAATATAATCCTCTCAACAATCCTGTGACCTAACTATCATCCCAATTTCAGAGAAAGAAAATGTATATATTCAAAAAAGTTTATTAAAAAAACTTTAAGATTCTACAGCTAAAATGTAGTACATACATCAAGATTTCTACTTTATATTAAGCCCATCATGCTGTTTTCAAACTACCTTTCGATGTTCAATATTAAAGGATCAGTTTTATATCACTCACTGTTCCCCAGTGACATAAACATACAAAGTCAGGAGACTCAAATAAGTCAGATGAGTCCTTATCAGTCCTCACTTTTTTTTTGGGGGGGGGGGGGAGCTGTTTCCCTCCCCGCGTCTAAATTTTTTTTTATTGGTACCTAGTAGTTATACAAAATAGTAGGATTCATCGTGATGTATTTGTACATGCACAGAATATAACAATATAATTTGGTTAATTTTGTTCTCTAATACCTCCTCTTTCGGTCCACATTTTTTAATGACACAACATTTAAAATAACTCCTAATACTAGCTTATCTATTATGAGTAAAAACTGGTAAGTACAGAGCATAAGTAGAACTAAAGGGTTTATTTTTGTTTGGAAAAGGTGAGTTAACTAAATTCTGGTATTTGAGATTTCTAGATCCCTAATATTCCAGATAAAACTGGACTACTGGAAAATAACTAGAGAAATCAAAATAACCAGAACTACAGATACACATAACCCTTGATTCACAGATTGGGGGGGTGGGGGGTCCTTCTTGCTCCAGAATTGTCAACTCATTTGTAATTTAGTTATAAATGGCCTACAACTGAGGTATAGTGTCAATATTTAATTAGCCACAACTACAGGGTAAGACAATGAGTGCCATGCGTACTAAAATTCAAGAACTATCCAAGGATGGACTGGGGATATAGCTCAGTTGGTAGAGTGCTTGCTTTGCATGCACAAAGCCCTGGGTTCAATTCCCAGCACCACCAAAAAAAAAAAACAAAACTATCCAAGGGATTGCTCAGAATATAGATTCTTGTACCTCACCTTCAAAATTTGGTTCTGCTCATCAGACATGGGGCCCAATCCACATTTTTAACAAGCATCCAATAACAACTGCCGAGGTAATTCTAATGCACAGGATAAAGAATTGGAATTGGGGGAACATAAACCTTTATTCCTTCTATAAACAGTCACTAAACACCTACAACATGGTTCTAGGAACTGAAGATTCAGTAGCGAACAAAATAAACCCACCCACTACCCCCTAAAAACTCTTGCCCTTAGATGCTTACATTCTAAAGATGGAGAAACAGAAAACACACACAATGCCTGCTAGTGTTAAACTACAGAGAAATACAAATGGGTTAAGGGAAATAGAACCAGGGACTGCCATTTTATAAGAGTAATCAGCAATAGTTTCTCCAATAAAGAAACACTTGAGCAAAAAAGTGAATGAGGTACACATCTGGGAGAAGAAAGAGAAACATTAATAACTTTCTCATCACTCAAAATAATTTAACATATGAAATAATTTTAGGTGATATACATTTTACTATAGAAGAGAACACTTAAGAGCAAATACTCTATTGCTAATACCATGTTTTATCTTTTTAATCTTCAAAATCACTTTGTGGGGTTGTTATGAGTTTCCTTGTTTTCATAAAGGAGGACACTGAGTGAGGCTCAGATTAAGCACCTGCACGAATACACATTTTGTATGTAATCAAGTAAGGATGCATAGGCAGGTCTTTGTGATTACCAAATCTATCATCTTCCAACTATGCCAAACTCCACCTTTATTACTAAAAGAGAATATATGGGGCTGGAGATATAGCTCAGTTGGTAGAGTGCTTGTCTCACATGCACAAGGCCCTGGTTCAATCCCCAGCACCCCAAAAAAACAAAAGTTAAAAAAAAAAATAAGAGAATATCTGTTGAATAAACTCAGGCCAAACTTCACCTATATTATTACTAAAGGAGCTTATCTAATGAATATACTCAGATCTGAATTCTTACATGCTCAGGACTTCTAGAAACCTAGGGGGAAAAGTTACCAAAAATTAAATTTTTTTACATAAAAAGGATGTTTTCGTTTTTATAACAAATTTTTGGCACACAGCTTTTTTTCCAAAAATTTCCATGCCTAAACTTAATCATTTGTATAGTCAACAAATCATCTATACAAGTTCCCCAACATTTGGGGAATACAAATTTTTTCTTCATAAATTTTCTAGGGCAAGTTTAAATTGCAGACCTTTAAAGATGCAATAAAAGCATATTTGCCCATCTTTGGCAAGACCTGCATATATTTTTGCAACTCACTGTTTCATATTCACTGACTTCAACAATGTTTAGTACAACTACCCATGAATAACTGCAGAAGGCCCCCCACCCTACCTATACTTCAGGCTAATAATTAGAAAACACAACATCATGCTAGATACTAGAAGCATAATTCACAATAATATCCTTACTCTAGAGGCTCTAACACAAACATGAATAACAGGATGGTAGAAAGAAAATGCTATTTTAGTAAAACAAAATCTGTACTACATTGGATTATATAAACTAGGGCTATTAATGAAGACATCCTGGAGATGGCTGCATTTCTCTGGCCCTGGAGATCAGGTTAAGGCTAACTTTAAAAATACAGGCTAATAATGCTAAGCATTATCCCTGAGGAGAGCTACTGAAAAATTTGGAGCGGAGACAGGACTAAACCTGTGTTGCAGAGGTAAACTAAAAGTGATGAGTAAGAAGTGTAATGAACTAAGAACAGGGAGATCAGATATAAGGCAAGTGAAAGAGCCTAGATACAAGTGAGAAGCCCAAGTCAAGCTGACAATAAAAATGGGAAAAGATGCATGCAAAAGCTAGTTTTCAAACATTCTTCTTTTGGCCTAAACAATGGAGAATAAAAAACTATTTCATACTTTTCATAAGGGACATTTTCTTTTCTTATTAAGTGACAATGTACTCTATTTCCATTTCCAAAATTATTTTTTTGCACAGTGAATCCAAGGTTTTTTAACATAGAGATCAAGAATCCATCAAAACCAGAGTAGGTTTCCTCAGCTTGGGCAAATAGTTTAATTGTTCCCTTTTTGGTCCTAAAATTAGCTTTGTAGAAGTTAAAAGACAGCAGATAGGTAAGAGGAAATTTGTGACAACCAAGAGAATCTCCTCCCCCCTCACACACACTCACACACACACTTAAATTTATAACAGGGTTATCATGACAAATCTCAAAAAGGCATTTGCCAAGACCATGGAAATAAGACACTAAATTTTTGCTACATCTCTCTACCTCACATGACTGTTACAGCAGCAGTTTAAAAAAGGAAAGTATTCAAATTCCAGACTTGTCTCAATACAGGCAAAATTCCTACTACAAGAGTAGCTGTAAAAAGAAGGGAATGGTGCCAAAAACAAATAAACATCCCTCCAACCAGATAAAATGTGACTAATTTGAAAAACAAAGGAAGAGGAAAGTGAGAGTTTCCCCCTACACTCTCCTTTTGTCCCTTCACTAGCCAGACAATTTTAGGGTACATGTGTTAGAATTCTTTGTGGTAAATAAATACATAAGCTCAAAAACAGAAGGAAGGGGAAACACTTCTCTGCGGTTTTTCCAAGTCACATTTTGGGCTACTCAAACAGCTTTTCCAGGAATTATCCAGTCATTTACATCAATTCTCTGCTCTATTTGGCTATAGAAAAACAGCCCCATATTCCTCTTTTTTTTTTTTTTTTTTTTTATTCAACATGTCCTAACACTATTCACTATTTGTTCTTCCAGGTGTGCTGTTGGAGTACTATGTTATTTTACTGTTCTAAGTTCTTTGTAAAATATACCTCTAATTATGTTTTTAAATACTTGTTTAAGCATTCTTTTTAGATTGAAAATTCTTTAAAATCAGGGACAAGTGCTTATATTATTTGTAAAGTTACCAACATACTTTTTATCTTCAAGCAATTGGTATATCCTGTATTCTGCTAAGACCCACCCAGCCTTCAATGTCTAACAAAGCCCACTCTCCTCCATGAATTTTCCTCACCAACATTAGCAGTAATTTTACTTCTGAATTTATAAACTTAACTCAGAAATATGCCTAAGGTCTCCCTGATTTTCATTTACACAAAAACTTAGAGCAGGGATCTCTGTATACTTTTCTATGCTGGTATTCAGAAGCAACTGAAAAAACCTTGTTTATAAGATAGATATGAAATGTCAAATGACAGCATTGAAAGAAAAATAAAAAATAGTTCTGCCCAAGTATGGTCCTCAATTTGCCTGACCCAACCCCACCCCTTCTCTACTCCCAAAAGAAAACTAATCTCATTCTCTTTGTGTTCTCCCTTATCCACAAAAAAAGTATAACTTTGTACACTCAGTACATGCCAAATGTTTTAAGACATTATCTTTTAATCTTAAACTTCTAAAGTAAGTGTTTTAAAGTTACAAAAACTGAAGCTTACACTATGGGTGTGACTCTGCACCATGCACAGCTAGAGGTATGAGAAGTTGTGCTCTATTTGTGTACAGTGTGTCAAAATGCATTCTACTGTAGTGTACAACTAATTAGAACAAATTAAAAAATAAATTTTTAAAAATGGCATGGGGGTGGTGCTGAAGCTTGATGGTGATAGAGAGCTGAACCTATCTTCTAGGCTTGCTTTTCTTCTACCACAATTCTGGACACTAAAGCAGATGACCATACTCTAGCAATTAAGAGACAGGCACAAATAATCAATATTTTACAAAGAACTTAGAACAGTAAAATAGCAAAGTACTCCAACAGCACACCTAAAAAGAGGAGGCTAGCACTAAAGTCAGTAAAGTTCAAAAGTTGCCAATTTAAGAAATACATTCAGGGCTGGGGTTGTGGCTCAGTGGTAGAGCGCTTGCCTAGCATGCATGAGACACTGGGTTCGATTCTCAGTACCACATATAAATAAACGGAAAAAACAAAGGTCTACCAACAACTTCAAAAATGTTTTTTAAAAAAAGAAATACATTCATGTGAAAGAAATTATTTTAATTTTTTAAAAACATACTATCCTTATCCAAAAAATACAAAATTAAAAGGCAAATATGAAAAATAATTTATCATATATAAGAGATTTTAAAACAAAAGAAACTAAGAGATGATCAAGGAAGCAATTAAAAATAATTCACATTACAATTGTGACATTAATATTTCAACATCAATTACAAAAAGAAATACAAATTAGTCAGGCACTGTGGCACACACCTGTAATCCAAGCTACTCTGATGCTGAAATAGGAGAATTCCAAGTGTGAGGACAGCCTGGGCAACTTAGGGAGACTCTACTGGAAATAAAATATAAAAAGGAAGCCGGGCGTGGTGGCGCAATCCTGTAATCCCAGCACTTTGGGAGGCTGAGACAGGAGAATCACGAGTTCAAAGCCAACCTCAGCAATGGCAAGGCGCTAAGCAACTCAGTAAGACCTTGTCTCTACATAAAACACAAAATAGGGCTGATGATGTGGCTCAGTGGTCAAGTGCCCCTGAGTTCAATCTCCAGAACCAAAAAGAATTTAAAAAGAAATAAAAAGGACTGGGTATGTAGCTCAGAATGCTTGGTAAGCTAGAATGCTTACCAAGCATGCATAAGGCCCTGGGTTCAATTCCCAATACCACTAAAAAATAAATGTATATATTACAAATTAAAACAGTAAAATGCTCATTTTTACTTATGTGTGGGCTTATTTCCCCCCCTTTCTTGGTACTGGAGATTGAACCCAGGGCACTTCACTACTGAGCTACATGCCCAATCCTTTTTATTTTTAGACAGGGTCTAGCTAAATTGCTGAAGGTCCTCCTAAGTTGTTGAGGCTGGCCTGAAATTTCAGATCTTCCTGCCTCAGCCTCAGAGTACCTGGAATTATAGGCATTTAATATTAATTAACTGAGAACAAAAACATTTGTACACAAACACAAACCTAACCCTAATGGAGAAAGAAAGGTATGAATGATCTGGCCAGGGGCAGCTTCAATCTTAAAAGTGTAAATGCCATTTGACCCAGTCATCAACTTTTAAGAATCTATCCTAAAAGCCATGATTTATCTACAAAGACATTTAGCCAATATTATTCACAAGAAACAACCCCATCTCCAAAAGGAGGGTTAGCTAAGTAGTACTACAACACCATTTTTAAAAAATCATACTGTAGGGATTATTTAATCACATGGGACAATATGAAACGAGAAAGCAGGGATGAGTTTTGTGACTCAGTGGTGGAGTGCTTGCCTAGTATGTATGAAGCACAGGGTTCGATTCTCAGCACCACATATAAATGAATAAATATAAAGGTCCAAGGGCTGGGGTTATGGCTCAGTGAAAGAGTGCTCACCTAGCTAGCGCACGTGAGGCACTGGGTTTGATCCTCAGCACTACATAAAAATAAAATACATTCTGTCCATCTACAACTAAAAAATAAATATTTAATAAATAAATAAATAAAAGTCCATCAACAACTAAAAAAAATTTTTTTTAAAGATTATAAGCTGGGTGCGGTGGCACAAGCCTGTAATCGCAGCACTTCCAGAGGCTGAGACAGGAGAATCAAGAGTTCAAAGCCAGACTCAACAACATAAAATACAAAACAGGGCTGGGGATGTGGCTCAGTGTTCAAGTGCCCCCGAGTTCAATCTCCAGTACCAAAAAAAAAAAAAAAAAAAAAGCAGATTACAACAATTACGATGAATTCTCAATTTAGAAAAAATTAAATTCTTCATTTTTAAAAGAACATAAACTAAAACACTCACTAAAATGCTAGCAGTTGTTACCATTAATTTTTATTTTTATTTTCTTCTTTTTCACTTATTTGTATTTTTCAGTGTTTTCCAAGATTTACTTTTTTTTTTTTTTTTTTTAATACTGGGGCTTGAACCCAGGGGCACTTTACCCTATCATGACCCACATCTCAGTTCTTTTCTCATTTTTTATTTTGAGACAGGTTGCTTAGGGCCTGGCTTTGAACTCATAATCAACCCTCTTACCTCTGCCTCCCAGAATTGCTAGGATTGCAGGTGTGCACCATCACACCAGCAAGATTTACTGTTTTTAAAATTTTTTAAAGTTAAAAGCTAGGACCATGAGCTACCATTTTACACATATTAAGCTTAAAAACCTATGATCAAAAGCCCTGTTCAGTAACAAGTTTTGCTGTAACATAAGCATGACAAATTTCTATCTTAATATCCATCCACTCATAAAAAACATTCAGCACCAGCCATATCATTCAACCTTCTCAAGAATTTCTAGCATACTTCAAAGTTTAGTTACTTTTTGAGAAACAACATCCGAGTATCCTGCCACTTTCCTGCAGTAAAAAAGCCTCTTGACTCTATACAAAGGTTCCACATAGCCAGTTCACACTGTCATACCTATTAAGAAATTAAAAGGCTAATGAAAACAAAACAGCAATTTCTAAAGATTCAAAAAAGAATCTAACATGGGTGATTTTCTGCAAAAACTTCTCTCCAATTTATCATTCAAAATAAAGCCCTCCTATTCTTATAAAAGTGAATTTAATCCAACTTTTCCCATTGATCCATCCATTAAAACGTGAAAAAGAACTCTTTCCCCCTTTCAAGAATTTCTTTATAGAATGCTTTAGAGTTTCTAAAGTGCCTAAATAGATATCTCCTTAATTAAGAAAAAAGAAGAGGAGGAGGAAGAAGAGGAGGGAGGAGAAAGGAAAAAGGAGGAGGAGGAGAAAGAAGCAGCAGCCCATAGGGTGGCAAAGACCTCAGCAACTTTGAAGGATGAAGCAGGAAGATCACAAGTTCAAGGCCAGCATAGGCAACTTAGTGAAACCTTGTCTTGAAAAAAATAAAGAGGATGTAGCCCAGTGATAAAGCACCCCTCAGTTCAATCCCCAGTGCTTCCCTCCACCCCTCCAAAAAAAAGAAGGAAAAGAAAAGACCCATAAATTTAATAGGGTAAATATTAATCATCAGGAAGGCACAAATGTTATAGATAAACATTATAGTCCTAAAATTAAAATCCAAGTCTTGCTGGGCATGGTGATACACACTCATAATCCCAATCAATTGGGAGGCTAAGGCAGAAGGACCACAAGTTCGGGGTCAGTCTAGGTAACTTGGCAAGACTCTGTCTCAAATAAAAGGAAAAGAGCTGCGGATGTAACTCAGTGGTAGAACATCCATGGATTCAATCCCCAGTAACCCCTCACTCCCAAGAAAAAGGTGTTTGTTTTTTTTTAAATGTTAAGGATATATTTCTAATCGCTATCCATGACTCCACTAAAAAGTATTAAATGAAGGTGGAGGAAAGGTTTTTATGGAAGTCGCTGTTCATGTGGCTTTAAATCAATCATTTTTTTAGGCATTCCTTATGCATAACAGACTCAAGATTTTGCAGATCACTGTTTCAAAAGCCAATACTTGGAAACTCCCATGACCTTAAGCTAAGAAATGCACTCATACTGAATTCTGTAATTGAAATAATTCCAGAAGGTGACCTTGTCACATGATTCTCTAAAATGCATGCTTACTGAAATGAAGATAGTTAAGAAATACGTATACTTATATTTTTAAAACTTAACAAAGGCATTCCAAGTCAAAAATCACCTATTTAAAAATTAATTTAAGTTCAAAGTCTCAAATAACCAAACATAACTACTTCCAACAGAATATTTGGCACAGGGTTAAGCACTTTTACTACATTTAGTAGTCAAAATAACCCTATAATAAGCATATTATCAGCATTTTACAGATAAAATTAAAAACTTGCCCCCCACCCTGTCCAAACTAAACTTCTGTACACATTAAAGGAGAAAATTATAACTTTTGATTACAAATGCACATTACATATAATAGAACAAGTAGTCAAACTGGCACATTTTTACGTTACCATGTCTTATACACAGCTTTACAAACTGCAAAGTATTACAAACACATGTACCCCATCATCTACTGCCCACAATAGCCTTGTTATGAGATTATTATCACTACTATATATGAGGGCTTCAAAGCTCAGAGAGCTTAAGTCACTCAGCTTATGTTCTTATTCCACATTTTCTTCTCTATGATTAAAGAAACATTGCTGCCATAATCAGCATTCTGCAGTGAAAGATGAAATGTACTAGAGACCATAGCTATGCATTTTTCATGAGTTACATATTTCTCCAACTAGTTATTAGAGTTACTAGCTAATAGGATATCCAGCTAATAACTAACTGATTATATTTATGTCAATCATAGAGATACAAGTTGTATGAATAAATTTTATTAAGCTAGTAGTTTAGTAAGGGAATCCCTAAATTCTACCTATACTAACCAGAAGACAAAATCCAAGTAAGTCTAAAGAGCACATTATCTCTTTGGGAAAACAAAGGATGTTTAAACACACCTTTCATGACTTAAGTATTGTTTCTAGTAGCTATCATCCGTCCATATAGTTACTATATAGTCATTTTTCCCAAAGTGGTGTAGATGGCTGCTTACACACAGTTTTACAACTCTATCCACAATATATGTGTACACTCAAGCACATAAAGATATATTTACCAATAACTTTAAAAATCATTTGTAAAATTGTTAATTTGGCTTTGCACTTCCAAACATTTCATGCTACTCAATAGTGAGCAGAACTGTTATACTTCCTTCTCTAATTGTTCTACTTTCTTTTATATCTACCTTTTCCCTTTCTACTTTAAAATTTCCTAGTCCACTTGGTGACTTGTCTTCTCATTCCTTTTTAAACGGCCCTATCTTCTCCTTCCCCTATTAGTATGCTTTCAAACTCTGTTGACTCAACAAAGCCTGATCATCCTTAGTTATATGTGATAATGTCCAATATACATGGAACACCTAACCTCCTATAAATCTGGTGAGGAATAGTTAAGAGTGCCTCGGTAGTTTCTGAGACTGTAGAGAAATCACATTCACTCTCTCCAATGGTAATAACAGAATTCCTTCACAGGAAGGCTTTAAGAAATAAAATCAAGACAAGATTTTAAAGTGTAGTCCCAAATGTTACCTTATTGCCATTTTATTTTTAGGTTGGCATTTCCTTCTGGCTAAACACTTTTAAAACTGTAGAGAAAGCCCTCAACTGCTCTTTTGTACCATGAGTGGCAAAGGATAGTTAAGGTAGAAGAAACTTACTTGAGTTGAATTTATTGTGGGATCAAGTTCAGTTATTCTATGTTCACATCTATCAATGACCAAATTTTCTAGAAAGCAAGTAACACACCTAAGTTTTGAAAACCCAAAATGGCTACAAAATCAGAATACTACCACACTTAAAGAAGGAGGGGGGGAGGAATGTTATTCTTTGTCCTCACCCCAAAGATAGCCCTTTCTTACAGAGCTATAATCCACCATTAAAGGGAAAAAAGTATTAACTTCTACTCCCTTTCAATTTTTGTCATTGAGAACCTGCTAACCAACTATGCATCAAACAGATCTTCTAATTGAGCATAAACAATTAGAATATTAAAACTGAGCATAGGGCTGGGGCTGTAGCTCAGTGGTAGAGTGCTTGCCTCGCATGTGTGAATCACTGGGTTCGATCCTCAGCATCACATAAAAATAAATATAGTGCATCCATCTACAACTTAAAAAAAAAATTTTTTTTTAAACTGAGCATAAACAATTAAGAATTGTTTCTAGTAGCGATCATCTGTCCATATAGTTTTTAAACACATCTTGCTATATTTTGCAGTAAAGGCAAAATGTATTGGAGAGATCCTAGCTATGCATCTTTCACGTTACATACTTCTCCAACAGTTATTAGAGTTACTAGCTGGCAGTATATTCAACTAACCTCTGATTGTTTTTATGTCAATCATAGATATACAAGATATGAATAAGTTTTATTAAGCAGGTAGGTTAGCAAGGGAATCTCCTAGATTCTACATGAACTGGCCAGAATGCCAAATCCAAGTCAGTCAAAAGTGTACATTATCTCTTTGGGGGGGGGAGGGATATGTACAAATGAGTCTTGCTACTAAGTCCCACAATTTTAAAAATATATCTTTTTTTTTTTTTTTTTTTTTTTTTTTTTTTTTTTTTTTTTTTTTAATTTTTTTTTTTTGTAGATGGACACAATGTCTTTATTTTATTGCTGTGTATGTGGTGCTGAGGATCGAACCCAGGGCCTCACGCATGCGAGGCAAGCGCTCTACCGCTGAGCTACAATCCCAGCCCAAAAAAATATATCTTGTTATGTACTTCAGCATCATCACACTAGTTGACAGTGTTTCAAGTACAAGTAGTTGCCTAATTTTGGAAGAGGTCTAACAATTTTTTTAAAGTTTTTATTTGTGAATATTAAACTTTAATATTAGCCATAATTAAATTTTATTGTGGCTAAGAATGTAGCTCAGTAGTAGAGCATTTGTCTAGTGATGTGCAAGGCCCTGGGTTTGATACCCAAGACTGGGGTGTGGAGAGGGAGGGTACAGCAAAAGACAAAAACTTTATCACAAAGTTACAATACCCCTCATGAGCATATGCGCGCGCGCGCGCGCGCGCGCGCGCGCGCGCACACACACACACACACACACACAAAATATCCGGAAATACTGCATGCCTATGTGCCCTCGACGTAAGGCCATAATCTCATTTTTTATCATAGTTTATTTTCCTTGTAACAAACATCTCTTTACTGTAAGGTAGCTTTTCTCCTCCCAAAAAGAATTTCACAGAATTTCAAAACACTTTACTAAATAGATTTAATCACATCTACAGAATCCTATCAATCTGTAAAGTCAATAATGCTTATGTATTGAGGTGTTTATCTGCTTTCTAAATATCCTACATTCCTAAAAGAGTAAGCATTTTTCTTAAGAGTGACACAGAGCATCTTCCTAACTACTGAAGTGACACCTGACTCACTCCAACTCATCTCTTCAGCTTTACTTCTCCAGAAAGCAGGTGGGGAAAAAAAGTTTATACAAAATCGTCAAAAACAGATGAGTCCCTAATAATTCACAGCCTGTTTGTTCTTACCTTCAACACAAATCCTAACAAGTTTATTTGGTTTTAAATGCAGTAATGGGTGACTCAGAGCAAATTAGAAGGTACTGCCGTTCTTTTAGGCAGTCATTTGATAGGAATGGCTATCAAGTGAAGGACTTTAACCCCCCACCACCAAAAGGACAAAATCTATAAGTAGCAGTCAAAAGCATTTAATAAATGGTGGGCCCTATTTATCAACAGTCTCCTTGAATCTTCTCTCTTTTCAAAAACCAATGTTCCTAACTACCACTGAGTCAAAATGTATGCTTCTCCTAAAAAGGCAAGTAGATAAAATACTTTGAAAATCTAAAAGGGTTTCGGGGGAGTGGGGCGCACATACAATTCCCCTCCCCTAGGACCCAAAAGAACTAAATTAATCCATTAACATTCCGAAGCTGCTAATTACTTGAGATATACAACCTGTAGATCTAAGGAAAAGCCTTTCATCTCCGCAAGTATTTTTTTCTATAGAGTAAACTGTAAACAATTCTTTCAAGTGCTATAGTTGGTAGGCAATAATACAATAAGCTTTATTTGTTTTTCTTTTTCCCTTAGGAAAATTCCAGTTTGTCATCAACTGACATATGTCCAAGAGCTACCATGAATGATCAAGGATATTTATTCTAAATAAACTTTTTTATTAAATGGAATCCTTGCCAGGCTGGTAGCACATGCCTGTAATCTCAGCTACTCCGAGAACTGAGACAGGAAGATTGCAAGTTCGAGGCCAACTTGGGCAAACTGGTGGGACCCTGTCTCAAAATTTTTAAATGTAGAAGGGGAGGTGAGGAGGGTACAGGGATAGTCCTCAACGGTAGAGCGCCCCAGGGTACAATCTCCAATACCACAAAAAAATAATAATAATAAAGTGAATACTTGTGATTAATACTTAATCAAAATGTTTTAAATTTCATCCAGTAAAACTTATCAGACTGTGAAAAAAATCAGAAAACACGTGCTCATATTTAGTATACCTAATATACTCTTACTTTAGCTCCACATACTTAACTGTAGGCTTTTATTATTTGTAAGCCTTTGAGAAACTTTATGCCTTTAAGTAACATCAAAATTCTCAATCAGGATCTCAGACGTTTAATTCACACCACAGTGAAAGATCAAATGCTAAACTCCTAAAAATAGGGGTGCTATGAGTGAAAGAAACACACAACACTGTGCTGCCAACGCAACTGCGTCTTCGAGGGGGCCGGGGCGCCTAGTACACGTACAGTAGGAACTCACATTCAGCAGAACCGGGTGGCGAAGGATCAGGTGACTGAACACCACACTTTCAGTCTGATCCGAGTGACTAGAAACCCTGGGCTCAAAACACCAGTTTGACACCTAAATCTAGACTTAGGACCCTTGCCACGCGCAACTCGCTCCAATGTGTCGGGGACCTAGGAGCCCCCGGAACGCGAGCCCGAAGCACAACCCCGGCCTGCAGACCTGCGGTTCACTCCAGGAAGAGTGTCGGGAGAGCCTACGGACCTGGGAGCGAGGTGTCCTCTTTCCCCGCGTCCTTCTCCCCGGCGGGGCCCATCACACCCCGGCCACCCCTCCTCTGTCCGCGCGAAGCAGAGAGCAGCGAGTGCCCTCCAGGTGACGGTTCGCCCCGCCGCACCCGAGATCGAAGGACTCCGCGGCGGTGCCGCCGACCTCCCCGCGTCCCAGCCCGCAACCCCAGCTCAAGGCCGCCCCCTCGGGCCGGGGCGGGCACGGCCGCAGCCACGCGGCGGGCGAGCGGGCAGGGGGCCGGGCCCGGTTCAGACGCGCGCGCCGCCCGTTCACCCGACAGCTGCGGGAGCTGCGAGAACCGCGGGCCGCTCTCTCAGGCCGCGTGCGGCGGAGCGCGGGGCGCGGCTGGGGCTAGGCCCGGCGGGCAGACGCGGCGGCTGGAGGAGAGCCGAGCCAGCCCAGGACTCCGACCCCACCGCCTGCGACCAGTGCCCGCCAGCCCGAGCTGCCGGCCGCCTCCTCCACCCGAGCCCTGCGGCGTCTGTCCTGCCGGCCCGTACCTAGGGAGGTCGTGGACGAGACGTGGTTAACCCCGGCGCTAGGGTCGCTGGTCCGCCGCCGGTGCCTCAGCCCCTGGTGCGGCTGCTGCCTTCGCGCTGCCTCGTCCCTCTCCGCCATCTTGTACCGATTTAAAATTAACTCCCCACTGACGTCAAACGCCGCCGCCGCTTTATCAACCTCCCGGGAGCCGGCGGGGCGGCCGACGGGTCCTAGCGCCGCCCTCAGCCTGCACCTCCCAATGCTGCCCCCGCCCCCGTCCCGCCCATCCGCTCCCTCTTCTGCCTCCGCCCCACGGGCGAGCAGGCGGGTTTTCTCCGCCCAGCGCCTCTGGCAGGAATTGGGGGCGCGCCACCGCCCTCGCAGCGCTCTAACACGCCCTCTTCTCTGAGCTACCTACCACACCCCCTTAGCGCTGGGCTGGACCGTGTAAACCCATAAGGCATCTCTGAGGACTAAGTTCTTCCTTCCCAGTTACCCAATTCTATTTACATCTCTAGTGTTGATTCGTGCCAAGCACGTGAAGTTGCGTTCACACCCCTTTCCTTCTCGCCTTTCTATTCCCACGACCGCCTCCGCAGCTGTTCCCCTTGTCACCCTCCCCAACCCGCAAACTGTTGCTTGTGCTCTTCTTTTTATCTTTTCGTCACCCGTGCAAGTCCCTCCTGTTGTTTCCTCTCCTACCACCCTCGTACAGTTTGTCTGCATTCGCTTCCAATCTCCCCATTACTTAGGAGATTCTCCTCTGTCTTCTTAACTGTGCATACCATAACCTTGCTCTCCTGTTCCTAGCACCCTGCAGAAGCAAACCAGAAAGCACTCTGATCAGAAAATGAATTGTAGTAGGTCCTTTCTTAACTTGTGGAGATCCAGTGACATACCATAGAAAGTCCAGGTGACTTTTAAAATAATTGTCAACCTGTGGGGGCGTCTGTGAAACATGGTCCCTATTCTCTTGGATTTTTACCACATCCTCAGCTTCATTAGAAACTCCTTTTCTCTGGTAAAAACAGATGTCTACGTGTCCACATAAATGCATTGTTCAGGTCTTCTCATAATCTGAGGCTCACAGCCTTTCACCCTCCATGATCTTTAGAAAAGCATTAGTATCATAGAAGCTTGCAGGGTACCATTCTCAGGCTGTTTGGGGATCGTCTAGTCATCTGTTTGCTGTCTTTCAGGGAAGAGATTGAGAGCTCCTTCTGGGCTTTCTAACTCCCTGATTCCCGGGGAAGTCTAAGCGGCTATTTGTTTGATGATGTGTTTTCTTTCATCATCTCCTGCATGATATCTATTTAATATTGTCCAGTCTGCTTTATGCAAGACATCATCTTGGGCATGAGAGAAAATGCAAAGATAACATTTTTACCTTCCATTCACGATTAGCAGTTAACATAGCTCCGAGCACACCCCATCAGCGATTGGGTGATTTCCAAGGTTGCACTGCTGGCCAGTTGGTCACCTAACTGGTGTCCTCTCTGTTAGACACTGTTAATCTCATAGGTTGCTACTACAGTGCCTCGACAGGTTCACAGCTCCTAACTCAAGAAGCCAAATGCGAGCAGGCAAGAGATTGATCATTGGTCCCACCAACACTGCAAATCCATGTTTTAAAAGTTTTCCTCCATTTTCCCCCTTTAGTCATCTCTCCTCAACTTCTTATCACAGTGAAACCTCAGCATTATTCCAGACTTCTATCTCCTCTCTCTTCCCTTCTACACCCAAAAGTCCCATGTGAAGTGAATTCTGACTTCTGGATTTCTCCCTTGCTCACCTCCTCTCCAATCCCTGAGCCGCCTTCTTGATTCATCAGCTCCCACTAGACATACTGTAAAAACTGGTTGTCCTCCTGTGAGTCCAAACAGCCTCCAGTTTGAGTTTTCTTAAATGCAAATTTGATCATGTGATCTATCTGCTCCAGATGAAATCCAAGTTCTTCAGAATAGTTGACAAGCCTTTTGATTCAGCCTCTATCATATATTGAGCTTCCTTTTTCACCATTCATTTCTTCATGTGTTCTTTTAACAAATGAATCTTGACTCTGTTATGAGTGCTGAAGAGACAAATAATGAATAAGACAAAATGGGTTTCCTTGGGTTTTGTGTTTTTCCAAACCCCACACAGACCCCTCCATCATAAGAAACTTTGAGCCTCCAGAGGCTCAAAGGTCAGTCTTCCTCAGTGTTTATCTCCAGCATCTAGACAATGCCTGGTACATAGCAGAGTCTCAATCAACACACACTGAATGAACAAATGAGAAAATAAATGAATGATTCTACCACTGAATGACCTGATGCTTCTAAACTTCTAAGTTCTCATTTTTTATAATTAACAGCATTTTTATGGGATTAAATCAAACAATGGATTGAGAACATTTTCTTGATTGAGAACATTTCTTGACTGTGAACAGCTAACATGTATGGAATGTTTACTGTTCCAGGCACTGTTCAAAGTACTTTATATATGTTATTTAATCTTTATAACAATCCTAAGGGGTAAATTCTATTACTAGTCTCATCTTATAGATAGAGAAACAGAGGCACCGGAGATCAAATAACTTGCCTAAGTGGCAGGTGTGGCATTCAAAGTTAGGCAATCTGAGTACAGAACTTGTGCTCATTCCCACTGTGATGGTGTTCAGTTTACAAACCATGAGTGTCTGAAGAGCAGAATCCCTAGCTTAAGCACACCAGGGACTGTGGTGTTCTGCTTTCAGTTAATGTAAATTAAAAAAAAATTTTTTTGGTACTGGAGATTGAACTCAGGGGCACTCAACAACTGAGCCACATCCCCAGCCCTATTTTGTGTTTTATGTAGAGGCAGGGTCTCACTGAGTTGCTTAGCACCTCGTCATTGCTGAGGCTGGCTTTGAACTTGAGATTCTCCTATCTCAGCCTCCCTAAATGCTGGGATTACAGGCTTGTGACACCATGCCAGCTTATAATTTACATAATTTTTTTAATATTTTTTAATCCCATGAAGGGGGAAATCAACAAAAGACATCCACAGACAATTCACTGAAAACTTCTAAAAATGTGCATTAAACAAATAAAAAATATTTACTTCCTCTCATAAAAAGAATAATGCAGGCAAAACCAACACTAAGAATCCACTCATCCATTTGGCAAAAACTCAAACACTTATTATTACAGTGAGTTAGACAAGATGTGGGAGAAAGTTACTCTCATACACTGAGAATGCAAAATGATATGTCCCCTATAGAAAGGAATTTTCAATAACCAACAAAGCTATTTTGCTTTTACTTAAACCCACCAATTGCACTTCTGAGCATTTACCCTGTAGATACAACTCCAACAGTACCAAAAAGTACATTTGCACCAGGTTGTTCATTGCCACATTATTTGCAGTTGCAAAATATTGGAAACCATCTAAATGTCTGAGCATAAGTGGTTGGTGAAAAACTCTATGATAAATATTCAGGATGGAGCACTTTGCAGCTGTTATAAAGGGAGAAAAAAGGAAGGGCTCTATGAATTGATATCAAGTAATTTCAATGAAATTTTCTTAAGTTAAAAAAAGCAAAAGGGCATATTCAGTATGTTACCTTTTTTGTGGAAGAGGAAATAACAAAGTATACATATATCTACTTATATATCCCAAAAGACATAACATTGTATTGCAAAGAGGGGAAAAAAAGAAAGATAACCAATCCAAGTAATTTGAAAATATACTATTAAACCATAAATATGTCTTACTCTTGTCAAGAATCAGGGGAGAACAGAAAAAAAAAATTCAGACCTCTTTTTAGTAGGCTTGTTTTCATAGAGATATAAGTAAAACAGTTCTGAATTTATTTTAAATGTGTTATGGGATTGAGTAAATGAGTGAATATCTTGATACTGTTGAGAGGCAGGGTTCTCCATGGGGAAGAAGGGGCATAGGAATAATGAAAAAAAGAAGGCAAAAGGAACCCAATAGGATGAATTAAGTTGGAGGTACTCCAACTTATGGACTCAAGACTTCTAAAGTAAATAAATAGGTATATGAAAGTTTAAATATGTAAATATATCCAGACGTATAGTTGTATATTTTTGTAGGCACATGTGTACACATATATGAGAAATATATATGTATTTCTCAACCTTCATAGCCTACATCAAAAGTAGCAATGATCACACTGTGCCCAATCTTGGTCTCTTAATGCCATTTCCTAAAGTACCCAAGAGTCCTTGGAGAAAGGGCTGATTCCAAAGCTGGCTCAGGTTTGGTGCAAGGTGAGTCATAAGCATTGTTCCTGTGGCAGAATTTAAGGAGTTACTCAACAATTTAGTGGGATATGTCACCAACACACTCAAGTTAACTTGAAGGGGCTCCCATTGGCCAAATCTAACACAATTTGGAGTAAAGGCTATGATGTATGCAACTTCTTCTCAAATCACTCAGAAAATATATGTAATATAGAGAAAGAGAAGGGGAGAACAAAAACAAATGGTAAAGCAAATGAAGCAAAATGTTAGTAACACATGAATCTAGATAATAATTATTCAGATGTTTCATGTCTTATTCTTATGCCTGAAATTTTTTGTAAGTTTTAAATTATTTCCAAGAAAGGTTTGGTTTTTTTAATACAAAAAAAATGTAAAAATGAAATATTATTTTTTTACAAACAAAATGTCTTTTTTGGATCAAAGATCAATAAAATCTTACATATTAATACACAGTAATTAAAAATCACTTTCATTAACAACTTATCAATAAAAGAAATATTTATAATGTCAAACAGGAAAAAGTTTCAATCATGGAAAACCATGTGTGGATGTGTAAAAAAAAGTAGAAAGAGATGTTAAAGGTAAAAGAAGGTAATAGGAGCTGGGCGTGGTGGCACATGCCTGTAATCTCAGCAACTTGGGACGCTAAGGCAGGAGGTTTGCAAGTTTGAGGTCAACTGGGCAACTTAGTGAGACCCTGTCTCATAATAAAACAAAAAGTGTTGGGAATTTAACTCAGTGGTAGAGCACCTCTGGTTTCAATCTCCAGTACCAGACAAAAAGGAGGAGGAGGAGGAGACGACAATGACGTGGGCCTTCTAATATATGCATGCTCTTAGCAATATTCCAATAACTCATGTTATTAGAATGGGTTGGGCTCTAGATCTGGGACCCAAATCACCATCATCATTTCAAGAACAATTACACTTCCCCCTCCTTCAAAGTATTGATAGGATATTTGTCAACTTGTGAAGTAGCATTCTTCTTGTGTCTTTGTGATGTACAATTTGGAGAGCTTACTTTCTAAGGACATTTTCTGTTTTATTATTGACCCCAAGAACATAGTGTTTACTTTTTAAATGAGAAGACAAAAAAGAAAAAAAATTTTAAAGATTATTTTTCAAAGATGCATACACTGTCATTTACTCACTAAAAAATAATGCAGAGATACATAGAAAAAAATCATTCACAAATGAGATGTTTAGAAATTAAAAATATTTAGGAAGCCCTTTCTAATGTAGAAAAGCATAGGCCATTTGCTATATTAAAGTTGATACAATCAACAACAACAACAAAAATCTACATAAGTACTTGCTGGCCTGTAACATTCATCTAAGCTTCTACAGTTTAGCATAGGGATTCTTTTGGAAGATGTAGTCATCTGGTATGGAATAAGATCCTTTATGGTTTTCTTTCCTCTGCCTTTAAGAAATACAAATCTATTAATCTAATCTACTATCCTTGTGTAGATTTCCTTTTCTTTCCTTTTTCCTCCTTTGTACTTCTCTCTTTGGGTGTCTGCCCATCCTGGAGCCCAAACCCACTCACTCCTCAGTCTATAGTTACTACACCTGAGTCAAGATAAGTCAAACTCTTATTTAAAAAAAAAAAAAAAGTTGGCTGTCCAAAAAAGAAAGGGCAGTGACTGCTAAAGAAAATCTTTCACTGCCATTCGTCAGATACATATTTCCTCACAGGCCTTCTCTGGGGAAGGAAAGTATAGGGCATAGAGAGTATGAGAACTGACTGAAGTTCACCGTATCATCTTGTTAACCTCTGTGAAGATGGTGTAAGATAGAAGGAATTGTCCTCCCTATAACATGCAGAGAATTGGATCTCCATGCATTGAAACCATTCCCTTGATTTGGAGTACATCAGCTAGATGAGGCAGGGTTAAGCTTGGGGAAACAGGTAGATAAATAAATATGAAGCAGTAACCATAATAGAAAATGTATGAGAAATTGCTGTGGCTCAAATGAAATAAACTGCTCGCTCTGGGAATGAAAAGATGCTCATATTGGGGGTAAACTGCCCTCTCTGTAGAGTTGTATTATCATTTCAGGGATGTGTTTTCTGGAAGTACTTACTGTTTCAGCTACACTGTTCTTACAAATTGTTGTTCCTGAAGATATGTGCAAAAAATGTGCAAAAATAACTGATAAAGATGAATAAATGTTTACCTGAACTATGGGGGGCAGAGGGGATCTGGACACAAATGCTTCAAGGCCCAGGAGACAAAATGCAGAACAAGACTGCTCGGGAACTGGCCTCCAGGACTGGCAGCGAAAGCACAGAAAGCAGTGAACTTGGCCCAATCACTGTCATGCTCAGGACAGACTCTTCAGGCACCTTTCCCTGACCTCAGGGGCCAGTGGCTGTTGATTAAACCCAGAAGTTGCACAATGGTTACAATGATTTGCCACATGTGAGGCTTCCTTTGGGATTAAGCATCTTGGAGTTGCCAGGCAGGAAATTTTTGCAGGGACAGAGGGCAATCAGAGTTCCTACTGGAGTAATTGTGAATAAAAAAAGACTCCGGGTTATTGTGTTAGTCAACTTTCTGTTACTATAACAAATACCTAAGATAATCGACCTATAAAGAGAAAAAGGTTATTTTGGATCACAGTTTTGGAGATTCCAGTCTGTGATCCAGCAGACCCATTGCTTTTAGGCCTCTAGCAGGGGTACCTGGTAGCAATGGCAGGGAACAAATGGTGGAGCAAAACCACAGACCTCATCACAAGCCAAGGGGCAAAGGTAGGGAGAGGAGGGCTGGGCTTGGACTCCCTCTTCAAGAGCATGCCTCCCAGGGACCTAACCACCTACCAAAATCACTACCCTGGGGATAAGCCTAAAACACATAGACCTTTTGGGGGTACTTAAGATCCAAACAATAGCAGTTATTGATGAGCAGGAAGATTTTATTTATTTCCAAACTGGTGAGCCAGGGTTGTTGGTCTATACTAAGAGAAATCAAATCAAGAACATTTAGGTCTCCTTGAGTCTAAAATTTATTGTAGGAGCTTGGGCACAAGTGCATGCCTCCCTGGCATAACCCTGTCTGTCTCTGGTTGAGAACTGTGGGCATCTTGAAAGCAGTTGTTCCACAGGTTTCCACTTTGCCTTGCTGCTTAATATCAGGGGTCCGTTTTTCTCTACAGAAAGAGACTGCTGCCTCTCAGGAATGTAAGAGGAAACTCACAATTCCCTCCTACCCACATTCATCCTCAGACACAATGACTTAAACAGAGATACACGAGCATCAGTTCAAGCTGGTGAAAAGAACACCAGCTTTGGAATTCACACACCAGCTCTGTCACTTGGTTTTATGACATTGAGAAAGATGATTGCTCTCCCTGACCCTTGGCTTCTTCTGCTGTGAAATAAAAGTCTCTTCCAACACTTTTCTTTATGATCACAATTAATTTAAGTATTTTGGCACACACCAATAAATGATAAACATCATGATTATTGCTCCAATGAAGCAGATCTATCAAGTCTAAGATCTTCCCTTTGAAGAGCAGGAGCATAATTAATAATGATACCTACTCATACTTTCATCTAACCTGCAAAATAATTCTATGAGTCTAGGATTATTGGCATCATCCTCATCATCAGTCTTTTACAGATGAAGAAACTGAGGCTTAAAAGGTTACATAATTTGTTAGAGGCCACATGGCTAGTGAATTGAGGAGCCAAGATTTCAACCCAGTTCTGTCTGCCTGAATTGTCCATGTTCTTAAACATGTATCTCCGGATAACACACTGTCCTAGTGTTAACAAGATCCAGGATAGGAGCTAGTGTTAACAAGATCCAGGATAGGAGCACCCATGGGCACCATGGGAGCACTCCCCTGGATGCATTGGGGATCACCTTCTTATCAAACGGCTCCTATAGAGTTCATAGGTGCCATGTAGTCACTAAAATAGTTTAGTTGTAGAAGCAACAAAAATCCAAATCCATCAACTTGACCTGCTTGAGTATGTTTGGAAGAGTAGATAGAGGCTGGTTTTGTTTGTTTGTTTGTTTTGTTTTTGAGTTAAGATCATCAGGGGCAGGGAATATAGTTCAGGGATAGAGCACTTACCTAGCATGTACAAAATTCTGGATTCAATCCCCAGCACTGCCCAAAAAACCCAAAATGGTATGACCATCATATCCCTCCCCCTCAAAAAAATGCTGGTAGGAACTGTATCATATTTTACATCATTTTTTCAAAACTATTAATGAGGGTGGGGCCAAGGTAGCCACCATAACACAGAAAATGTACTTGTAACTTGAAGCAACCCTTGCCATGTGCTTTAGCCTCCTCTGAGAACAGAGTAGTGAACGGTATCCACCTCAGGCATCCTATCCAGACAACACCTAACACGTTTCCCATAACTTGCCTGCCCCCAGGAATGCCTTTGAAGTCAGTGGGAAATTCAGACTTCACAGAAAGAATTGCATATCTTGGCATCTTTTAAGATTAAGACAACATCTACATTGGCCTTATTACAATCAACACAATTTTTTGTAACTGGAGAACCGCCAAATCTTTTTTTCCATCTCACAACCCAACCCTGATTCCAAACTCCTAAAAATTCACTGGCTGGTTGACAGGCAGCAACACTCCACCTGGACAATGTCCTTTGAATCCATTGTCCTTGTTGTAACCTCTTTAATCCTTGGATTCATTGCCACTAGAATAGTTTCATCATTATATTTTGGTAGTTGTATCTTAGCTCTCTCTGACACTTTATCTCACTGTCATATGCCATTTCTTCCCTCCCCTAATATTCTTGGGGTCTGTCTTCAATTATAATTACTCAAACTATCAGTTCCTTCTTTCCATTTCCCATAATAGTTCTTTGTTTCAGCTGAAATAGAGGTATGCAATGTCACTGCTACCTGAACTGCTGGGCAAATATTTATTTTTCAAGCTTTTCCTGATTACCCTCCAAGGTGAGGTACAGTGAAGTATAATGAAGTGGATATTGTTTTAACATAGTACTTTTTGGTACAATTTTCTTCATACAACAATAGATAATCAGAACACATGCATATGGTAAAATTCCAATGTATGAATATATATGTTGTAAACATACAAGAAAATATATAACAATAATAAACACTTAGTGATTGCTCTTTGATAAAGTTATTTGTTTTTGTTGTCAATAAGTTATTCTGAATTTACTTTGTCGTTTTGTTTTGTTTTGTTTTGTTTTGTTTGACTAATACAAATGACATGTAGCCCTCACCTACAGAACATGTTCCCATAGGTGTACCCAAATATCCATTGATAGTCATTGCAAAAATAGATGTGGGACCATGTAGCTCCCATCAAGAAAAGATCCAAAGCCGGGCACGGTGGCTCAAGCCTGTAATCCCAGCATTTAGGGAGGCTGAGACAGGAGAATCGCGAGTTCAAAGCCAGCCTCAGCAATGGTGAGGCGCTAAGCAACTCAGTGAGACCCTGTCTCTACATAAAACACAAAATAGGGCTGGGGATGTGGCTCAGTGGTTGAGTGCCCCTGAGTTCAATCCCCAGTACCCAAAAAAAAAAAAAAAAAGGTCCAGATTTTGTGACACTAAATTATCTACAGATTTGGGGAGCTTCTATATGAAAATAAATTATGAAATTAAATATTTATTTGGGATAAAAAAAAAAAGACCCTTAAAATCACAACTTCTGTAAAGCTAACATACCACAAAATGGCAAATAGACAATAAATATATTTATTGATTAACTTCATGGTATATCTTCTTAAAACATTTTTTCTAACCTTTTTGCTGTTGAATTTTGGGTTGGCTCTTCAAACTATACCAATTCGGGGAGACCATTTTCTGAAGAGAAGGTTAAAAGAAAATTTATTTCATCCTGTGGCATAGTGAGTAAAGTTCTCATTGTTGATCACTTAGAAGTCTCTCTGTCTCTCTCAATTTCATTACTGTTATTGTCATATAAATTTTTGAAAATGCTGTCAAATGTTGGGAAAACCATATTCGAGTGTCTTTCATGTAGGAGCTTCAAGTTTCAGGGCATATCAAATTTTCTTTTCATGACAATATCAAATAATCTTTGGTTTGAAAATGTATGGAGGCTTTATAATTGTATTTGTAGCATTTTGCAATATTATTAACATGAGAATAATTCCATTTATAATTATCATTGATGAGGACAAAATCCTCTTTTTTTAATTAAACCCAACTAGTGATTGGAAATTTTTTTCCATAGACTAGTTTCTGGCTCCATACTTTTTTAAATATTATCTTTTATTCCCCACATACATATGCTGGTGCTGGACACTGTTAGATACTCTTAGCCTCTGAATTTATACAACTTCCTATCATCTTTGAGCCTGAGCACATAGAAATGTACAAAGGACATATGTGTTCTGGTTTTCCTTTTTAGAGTTTACATTCTGGAAGTTAATGCTAAAGAGATTGAGAGAAAACAGAAAGTAGAGGGATTGCATGCTCCTCTTTTCCATGTGGAACTCATGGAGGAAACTTGTGCTCCACAGGATGGCCTTATACCATTAAGAAATAGTGCAGCAGATTAAAAATGATAGTATGTAGTGGTTAGATGGAAATGGGCCTCAGTTATAACTTCTGAGCCTCCCTTGGCTGGGGCCCCGAGGTCACCACATGTACCATAGAGGACTAGGAAGCTAGCTGAATAAAGAACCAGGCTTCAGAGCAGTGATACAGGTTATCCAATCTAACCCAGGAATCAGATGGAGGTCATAGGTGAGATTCAGATAGGTATGCCACACCAATGTGACCTCAGTAGAAAGGAGCACCAGGTCTTGGACAAGTCAAAGAACGAAGCACAAGACAGCCAATTCCAACTAACTCCACAGACTCGAGTACAAGATGCAAGGTAAGCATCTCATAGCAGGGCCCAGTGATGCCCCACATAAAAGCACTGGGATCCAGACATGCAACTGTCTGCAACCCTGTTCCTTTAGGTACTACTGTTCTAGGAAGAGTAGAAACAGAACTAAGATACTGGATTCAGATTCTTGAGTCACAGAGGAAACTTCCTGAAATCCTCCACGAATACTTACAATAGCATCTAATATTTATCAGGTACTTACAAATGCCAGGGAATTCATATTACCATAATAATATATTACTTTTTTTCAATTAAGCTTCACAATAACTCTAAAACTGAGTTACTATTACATTTTACACTGAGAAAACTAAAGCAAATATACCTTAAATAATTTTCCCAAGGTCACTTACTTATAAAATAGTGGAGTTGGGCTTTGACCTCACAGACAGAACTCTGGTGTTCACACTCAAAGTACTAAGTTCTGTTGCCTGTAGCAACCTGAAGAATTCTGGAATATGATACCAATAGCTCCATGTGTTGGCCTGACCATTCCCCAATAAAAGACTCTTCCTTCAATAGGGTTTAGTGCCCCTCAGGATGAACAAACCATCCAAGGTTAAAGGCTGTCTTCTCTCCACTCTTGAGTCCAAGGTCATGGTTGAATACCTATAGTGTGTACCTATAGTGTTTTCACAGGGATTCTTTCTAAAAATTATTTGTTCTAATTAGCCATTGGGCTTTTGCCACAACCATTACTTTGTGACATCAGTGGTAGATCTCAGAGATAAAGTGCTGCTCCAATGTTTTCAATGTAATTTACTTCTAAAACCCAGAGCCCAAACTGCTTCAAGGAAGGCCACTGTTACTGTAGAAGCATTTGCATGTACTGTCACTATTCTGGGGATCCCACATTGGGGTTGTGTTGGAAACAGCCAACTTATTCCCTCTACCTTGTACCCATCCTCTGCTCCACTTGAGAGGCCTCCAGAGCGTCTCAAGGGCATGCTCACTCAGAGCACAACCATGTGTTGCATATTGTAATCCATGGAAAGTCATCCTTAGAAATAACCACACTTGGTGTGGAGAACCCAGAAACTGGAGCAGCAAGATCTCCAGATTCCACTTCCAGATTTGTGATAAAAACTCTTAAAACTATATTTAACCTTTACGTTCTTTTATTTTTGCAAAACTAAAAGGGGTGCAATATATTGCTATCATTTATAGACTGGTTGGCACATAACATTTTATTGTGAATGTCATATAAATTTTGTAGATTATTGCCAAAGTTGGGAAAATCTCTGTCAGGTCTCTTTCATGTAGGGACATCAGATTTCCCTCTCCCTCTGTCTCTCTCTCTCTCTGTCTCTCTTTTTCTTTTCTTGAACAAGTGTTGATGTTAAATGTACTTCTCTGCTTAGTCTTGCTATTCCCTTCAATACTCTCCTCCCATCAGCACCTATTTTTTCAGAGCTCTTGAGGACAGAGTTATGTCCTTGCTCATGCTGACAATGCCCCAGGAGAAAGCTTGGGTCTGGGCCAACTAGATAGAATGCTGATGATCCCAGTATCTCTGGACCACTGGGTACCACCACTGAGAAGATTGCAGAGCCACACTTTGTTCCTAGGCAGTTCTGTTTGTGCCAAAGGATTCCCACACTCATGAATATTTTTGCAGTTTATTACTCTCCTTCCCTGGCTGAGAAGGCTTCAAAGTCTCAGGAAGCTAATTTCTCTGTTGTTGTCCTCATTCCTCTAACTAGGGGTCTCCAAACCCTTCCAACAGGGTATGCAGGGAACAGAGGCTATGCCTCCTCCACCATTCACCATTCAGGTCCTGCTCTCAACTAATGCTATCTCTCCTCCCAAGGGCATTAGATATTGTATCAACCCAGCACAAAACCATGTACATTAATGACAAGAATGGATACAAATAGATACTGGGAGGAGGGAAGCAGGGACCAAAACTGATAAATATTGTCCCCTCTAGCTATGTTTTGGCCCCAGCTCAGTAGTTCAAATCTCTCCATAACAGATGTCTAAAATAATCATACTTCGGAATTTCAATATGGATTAAATATTTCCCTCCTATTCTTATTTTAAGTATGTAGAATCAAAAATGTACATGTCCATATGTGAAAACAGCACTTCTAGCTTCTCATTCATGGACAAACTTAAATCCAAAGGTCAAGACCAACACTCTCTGTATCATCTTGGGGCTCTCTCTTCATGTACATTGTATTTTCTTTAATTCCATCTTTAGTTGATGATGACTGAGAGGTCAATGAAGAAAAGCTATGGGAAATTCACCATGTTCACCATGACTGTAGGTAGGGTAGTTGTTCTTCTTAAGAGAAGCGGTTGTTTCTCATCATCATAAAAGTAGAGTTTAAAAAGCACAAATTCTTTCAGTCTAATACTTTGACAAGAAACCTATTCCCATGTGATTTTAATATTGTGTGGTACTGGGAATTAAACCCAGAGGCACTCTATCACTAAGCTATATCCCCAGTCATTTTTTTTTTTACTTATTTTATGACATGGTTCTGCTCATCCAGGCTGGCCTTGAACCTGTGATCCTCCTGCCTCAGCCTCCCAAGCCGCTGATATTATAGGTATGCACCACCATGCCCAGCTCCAAGTGGCTTTAATGTCTCATAATGTTTATATGAGAACTGGAGAGCTGGTAACCATTCTGTGGAGAGTTAGAAATGGAGGAGATTTAGCATTACATACAGAAAACTAATACATGGATATTTCCTAAAATTAAGATGAGAGAGCTCCAGGAAACCACTGCAGATCCAGGTACACATATAGATGCTCTGGAGAAGGTGGTAGAAAAATGACAGGATTCTGGTCAAAAGACAGGAAAAGGGATATTATGAGATAAAGGAGCTAACTGTGAAGTTGAGTATGGAAAAGAGAGACTAAGAAGATGTTAGAATTGGGAAGGTGACAAAAGGTCAATGGAAGACCAAACAGTGCCCATTGTGAGTCAAGAGAGAGGACAGAGAAATTAGGAGACCATAATTCAGGAATCAGTAAAAGAGAAGAAATTGAATGCATTATAATCAGTCTCCAATCTGAATCCACTCAACACTAAAAAAGCATATAAGTTGCTGATACCTGAACATGACTGGGATATTGTCAGTAAGAAAGAGGGAAGGAATGGTTGATAGAGAGGTAGTCCATAGAGTCTATCATTGATAAGAACAATGGGCACGATTTCCAAACACACCTTGACTTATTAGCTCCTCCTTTTCCACTCCAATAATCCACTTGTGACAACAAAACCACACCACTTGCCCCATGTGAAGTAAGGAAGGTCCTTTTACAACAAGAAGCTCTGAGATCCAACCAAAACTTCTGCAATTATCAGAGAAATTAATAGGAGTCATAGGTGGCTTATTTCAAAACATGTCACCTGTGTTTGTCAGCTTTCTGTTACTATAATGACTGAGATAATCAACTTAAAAAGAGGAAAGGTTATTTCATCTTATAATTTTAGAAGCTCCAGTCCATGATTAGGTGTACCTATTGCTTTTAGGCCTCTGACTAGAGTCCTAGAAGGCAGTGGCAAAAGCATGTGGTAGAATAAAACCACTCTCTTCATGGCCAGGAAGCAAAAGAAAAAAGAAGAGGAAGTCCCACTATCCCCATGAATGACACGTCTCCAGTGACCTAAAGACCTTCCACTAGGCCCCACTTCTGAAAATTTTCACCATGTCCCAACACTGGGGACCAAGGCTTTACCACATGGATCTATGGGAGACACTTAAGATCTAAACTGTGGTACCACCAATTGAGAAGCATAAGTTATACCATTGGTGGTGGTAAAGGAACTTCCAGTCATCCCTCAGTACCAGCCATGTGCTGTTTCTAATCTTCCCTTGATCTAGGATGTTTATAGAGTTCCTGGGTTTCTAGGAGGCCTTGTTGCTTTGTTGAAAATTTTGTTCATTTTATTGCCACACATGTCCTTATTATTCAGTCCTTAAAACTTGAACTGACTTGAAGAAGTATTGAATTTTCCCCTCTAGAAAATCAATATAATCAGAGGGCTAGGTATATAGCTCAGTTGGTAGAATGCTTGCCTAGCATGCACAAGGCCCTGGGTTCAATCCCCAGAACAACAACAACAACAACAACAAAAATCAATATAACCAGGAGGCCCAGGGTCAGGAGGCTACATAAGAACCACAGATTTGTTGTTGTTGTTTGGTTACATAGTTTATTTACAGAGTGACTTTCTTTTAACTCTTTAATTTAAAATATTTAAAAATAAAAAACTTATCCACATTTTAAAAGTATATGTATTTCTGGTTTTTCTTAAAACATCAGAAGATCTTACCACCTTAGTCACTTCACCTACACAGTGACCATTATCTGAAGCTGGCTAGTAGAACCTCTCCTGGTCAGGAAACAGATTGTCCAGCTTGCCAAAGACCCATTTCATGCTATGCTCCCTGTCTGGCCCACCCCAACCATTAGAGCTCATGGCCACTGACTCCTAATCAAAAATACCCATAGAGTTGCCTAATGGACCTGAATTAAATAAACTCAAGAATCAGCCCGTTCAGTCTGAGATTGAAAAGCAAATACATAGATGGAGAGAGAAACTATCAGGAGATCTGAGACCTGAGGCCCATTCCCAAAGGAAAAACATTGTGGAACTCACAGCCCTCCATCCTCCCACAAATCTTGGGAAGCTGGCCAACCCTGATAGAAGAGAATAAAACATCCCATTGTTTCTTGGTCTAGTCTTCCACAATCACTGTGTCATGAGAGACCCAGGACATTAGATCTGATTACCTGCTGATCATGATTTCTGCTTGCAGAACAAGCCTGTTCACATTAGTGACAGTGTACAATTACTATCTGATATGCTTTCAGGATCTCACCACAATTTTCTTTTCAGGAATTTTTTTTGTTAATTCTACCATCCCCTACATGCAAACATATTCATCCTATGTTGATATGCTTGATGGCAGGTGGCCCACATGGAGTCTAAAAACAGGCTCAGACGGACTTAGTTTTATCAACTTTCTACATGTTTCTCAAGGTCCATATTTTCTTCCTTTTTAAATTCCCTGTTCTTGATTATGCCCATTAAAACCCACATTTCTTACTGAGTGTCACAGTCTAAAACAGAAAAAGGCCAAGAGAGAGATTTCTACCAATTATATTCATTTAGTGTCTAATCCCAAAGTAAATCGAAACTACTAAAATGTACATACTTAACACCTCAGGATCTCAATCCAGAAATAGCCAGTATTCAAAATGAGGAAATGTGTTTAATGTGGCACAATGCTGCATGTTGAAATGGGCAATTGAGTACAGAACCTTTATGAGATGACAGAAATAGTGTTTAAAAATGAGGTCAGATTTGTTTCAAATCAGCAAAATGGAGAACTTAGTATTCTAGAGAGTCCTGTGGCCTTTAGGGAAATGTCTGTCAAACTGGACTCAGCAATAGGGAAATCAGGTTAGTGTAATAAGATCAGACATTTTGAGTCCAAAGCAGCCCCCCAAGCATGGAAGGACACCAACAATGCTCTCTCTTGCCACCCACAGCAAGACAGTCTGCTGGCTGTTTCACTTTCTGGTGGCCTAAGAAACATGCTTCAGGAAAATCCAGGTGAAAAGAGAAGAGTTCATTCTACCTAAAGAGCTTGTGACATGGGCTCTGGAGGAACACAAAGGAACTGGACATTTTCTAGAAAACCTTTTTCCTGGTCTTTTTATCACCATAAGAAGAACCTGAAAAGGAGGTGATTAGGCAAGGAATTGTGATCATTGTGATATTCCATTGACTTTGGTGGGTTCACCTCCATCATTTAGTTCAGCCCAATCCAATCAGAAATTACTAGGCACTTACTATGTGCCTACCACAACACTAAGGGGTATATCAACTGTAAAAGATGCATACAACAAAACTCTTGACCTTAAGAAGTTTGCCATCTTGTTGAATGGGATGAAACTATCTGTGTTGGTTTTTCATTGCTGTGACCAAAATACCCAGAAAGAACAACTTAGAGGAAGAAAAGTTTATTTGGAGCTCATGGCTTTCAAAGTGTCAGTCCATGGTCGGCAGACTCTATTGCTTTGAGCCTGTGGTAATGCAGAACATCATGGCAGAAGAGTGTGATAGAGGAAAGCTGCTCAGCTCATGGTAGCCAGGAAGGAGAGAGATAGAGACAGAGAAAGAGAGGAACCATGGACAAAATATAGTTCAAGGCCACAGCCCCAGTGCCCTACTTCCTCCAGGAACCATACCCAACCTACCTATAGTTACCACCCAGTAGTCAATTCAAACTATTAAATTATCAAAAGGATTAATTCATTAAGGGGGTTACATATCTCATAATCATTTCGTCTCTGAGCATTTCTGCATTGTCTAACACTTGAGTTTTGTGAGGGAAATCTCACATATAAACCATACTATCCATATCAGTGAATCAGAGAACAATATAATGTGAGAACATAATAGGGTAACAAAACTGGTCTGATATTTGCTTTCTCCTACTTTTCTTAGGTACCATTCTACAAATATATTTACTAAATGATAAAAAATTAGTTATAATTTAAATATATTAAAATTCATTACGGGGCATGTTCAAACATAGCGAAATTGAGAAATAGATAATGCTAAGTGTTGACAATGATGTGTAGCAACTGGACCTCTAATGCATCAGTGATGAAAAGAAAAATTGGTAAAACTGCTTTGGAAAAATTTTTGGCAGTATCTATGAATTTTATACACAGCTGGCCCTTTGTATTTATAGATTCTGCATCCATGGATTCAACCAACCATAGATGAAAAATATCTGGGGGAAAAGATTGCAATTGTACTGAATATGTATTTGCTCTTTTATTCTTGTCATTGTTCCCTAAACATATAGTATAACAACTATTACATAGCACTCACACTGTACTTGGTATTAAAAGTAACTTAGAGGTGTTTTAAAGAATATTGAATGTGCATAGGTTATATGCAAATACTATGCTATTTTACATAAGGAATTTGAGCATAGTCAGATTTTGGCATCCCTAGGGAATCCTGAAACCAATTCATAGATACTGAGGGATGAATGTGTATTCTATGATCCATCAGTTCTACTCCTGGATATATATCTACCTGAAACTCATATATACTTTTACCAAAAGAAATGTACAAGAATGGTTATTTCAGCATGATTTATGATAGCCCCGCTCAATTTAAGATAGAGGTCATAAAGAGGTTATCAATACTATCTAAATAAGGCTTTTGGGGCTTATGCTCAAGCACAAGGGAGATTAGTGCATAGGACAGGACTCCAAGAATGGCTCTCTGAGGAGGGTTTAGGTGAAGCATTTATAGCCCTGCTACTGTTTTGTTGGTGGTGGTTGTCACAACTCAAGATTTCTGTACACATTCCCTATGATTCTGCCTTCTGCACCAAGGTCTGCACTTGACACAGGAATCTGCCCATGTATGTTAGGTCTAACTGCTCTAGACTTAGCAAAGATGATGGAAGTACTTACTACTGTACCCCAGGAAGGTTGTATAATGGTCATAGTCAAGCACTCTGTGCATGCAGGGGGGAAGTGTGTCCCAAGCTTTGGAGGAAATCAGCAGTGCTTGAACCCAGTCATTGAGGAAATAGCTTGTCAACCCCCTTGGCAGAGGGTTAGATTGGGGATGGATTAAGGCTTCCCTCTTCTGTCTCAGCATCAAATTGGAAACAACCCAAAGGACCATAAGTAGAATGGATGTAGAATATGCTCAAGTAATAAGATACTACAGAGTA
Source organism: Geosciurus inauris (assembly GCA_004024805.1). Lineage (NCBI taxonomy): Eukaryota > Metazoa > Chordata > Mammalia > Rodentia > Sciuridae > Geosciurus > Geosciurus inauris. The sequence continues at coordinate 44,867 of PVHX01001049.1, read as the reverse complement.
GTGAGAATAAACAATCTAGGACTAGAAGCAACAGTATGGCTAAGTTCTAGCAATGTAATGTGGACCCCAAGAAAAGCAAACAATGTGGGGCAAAAGTAAATTGAAAAATGAAAAAAATGACTACATACTGTATGACTCTATTCACAGAAAGCTCAAAAGCCAGTAAAACAAATCCATTGTAGTGGAACTCAGGAAAATGATTACCTTTGCTTAGGGATTGGAGAATGGTGAGATGCTAGTTGATTAATTTCTTGACTTGAGATCTGATTACATGAATGAATTTACTTTGTGAAAATTCACTGGCTGCTATAAGATTTGCATGCTTTTTATGTATGCTATCTGTCAATAAGAAATCCATAGAAGAGTCACACTCAAGTCTTATAAATGTATCAATTTTTCCTAAAGATATATATTAGTGGAAATTTGAAGCTCAGGAAAGTTGTAGAAACTGATTTTCAATCGTCTTTGAATAGAACCAGGAATTTCAGCCTTCTTCATTCCCTGATCTGTTTTGTTACTGGCTCTTTGGGCAATTTTAGAAAAACATTACATCTTTAACTTCTTTAAAATAGCAAGGTGGACTCACTCTTCATTCCCAATCAAACAGATTTGCCTTTAAGGTGAAATATGTGAACTTGCATAGCAGCAGATACTTTAAACATTAAATCAAAATGAAAGTTCAAGAACTTGAGCACTGTCATGATAAGTTACAAAGTTCTTCTGCCTTGAGGAAAAGAATGTGTTGTTGTACAAACTTAATCATCACTATGTAACAATTAGCTCAATGCTCTGGGAACCCACAGGTGAAGTTTGGGCTATCTGAAATAAATCTTTACATGGAAGCCAAGTTCTTTTTCTTTCCTCTTAGAGGAAATGAGAGGCAGTGATTTCTCATTCTTTACATGGGTAGATTCTTTCTCGGTTGCTAAGGGAAATCACAAGACTGAAGAATATGAGATAGAGTGGGGAAAGGCTTGGTCTTGATGGCAGACCTGATGCTGTCACTTATTCCCTGGAAAATTTTAGAAGAGTCATTCCACCTCTGCATCTACTCGTCTCAATTTACTCGTTTTAAAATGGGCATAACAACTCCCTCCTGATTTCCTCCTTGGGTTGTTCTGAAGCAGAATGAGATTATGTCTGTAAAGTTGTTTTGAAAATTAGAAGGTACAAAAGCACAAATGCAAAATTTCATAATTATGCAATAATGCTATCAGCAGGTTCTGGTGGGTTGTTTTACTAATGAATGTCCTTGTGAACCATTCCAGGTGGGGAGGATTTAGCACAGGGAACAGGACAAAGAACCTCTGTCAAACAGCTATCTGGTAGGAGAGGACAGAGAATAAGAAGGCAAACAAACACAAAGATGACTTTGGATAGTGGAAGCTACTATGGAAAAAATTGAACAGAGCAATGTGACTACTAGAGAGTGACTAGTGGGTTTCCTTAGGTTGGATGACTAGGGAAGCTCTCTGAGAACCTCCAAGAGGGTGGCATTTGAGCTGCTTCCTGAAGGTGAGAACGAAATCCTGGGGGGGGAGGGGGGGGTAGAGAGAGCTCCAGGCAAAAGGAACAGCCCAGGCAAAGGTGCTAAGATGAGAGGGAGTTCAAGCCCCTGAGCACCAGACCAAAGCTAGTATGGAGGGAACAGAAAAAGAGAGGTGAGAGGAGTAGTTAGAAAGACAGAGGACTGCAAAGGACATCATGCATCCAGCTAGGTGGGTTACCTGGGGAGAGGGTATAGACAGAAAAAGAAGGCACAGGGCAGGGGTAGTGGCTCAGTGGCAGAGCATTCGCGTAGCATGTGTGAGGCAATGGGTTAGATCCTCAGCACCATATAAAATAATAATAATAAATAAAATAAAGGTATAAAAACAAAAGAGGGCACAAAACTCAGACCTGTTTATAGTAGAGGTAGAATTGGCAGCAAAAGACTTTTCTCCCAGGGAAATCATTATGAGATCGTACAATCACATCTTACATCAGACTTAGAATATTTTTAACAAATGCCATACACTGGTTCCAGAGGTGGCTTCACTGCAAAGCTAATGAAGTAAAAGCTTCATAAAGCCTCACTTGTATGAGCCCTTCGGAGACCCTCGAAGGTACCCCGGCATTCTTTAATCAAATTTTATAGTATCTCTTTAAGAGAACTCCCTTCAAGCCTGACCCTACCCCTAAATGTACCCAAATGACATCGCAGATTTCTGGTATCAGAGTTTCAGCAAGTCGGGAGCTGAAGGTTTGTAAATATGTCTCCCTTTGGTAACCTCCAAGTCCTCCCACCCAGCCAGGAAGTCTGACATCAACATTTCACAGGCGCCCTTCTCATTTTTCTTTTCCTTATCAAGGCCCTGAGCCACACTTTCCACAGTCCACCCTAGCTGACGTTTCCAGCCCCACTCCCCATCCTGTCCCTCTTCCACCTCCTGGGCTCTCCTTGCACCTGTGCACAGCTCTACCAACTTGCCCTTATTCTGGCAATGCACAAATCCTCACGGCTCCATGAATTTGCACACACTGTTCCTTGTGCCTTCAATGCTTTTCCTGTCTTCTCCTGTCAAACTCTTCCTGAACCCTCATGCTCTGAAAGGTGATATCTCCCATCCTCTTCCTTTGATCACTGCTCCTGAGCACTGTGTCCATCACTGTTAAGGAGCTAATCCCATCACGTCACAGTCACTCGTTTACATGCCTGTCTTTCTCCTGCAGCTCATTCCACTCTAGACCTGTGAATTCCTCAAAAACCCGTCTCATTCATGCCCTGCGTTCTCTTGCTCCTCTCCCAGTTCTTTTTTTTTTTAATATTTATTTTTTAGTTGTAGGTGGACACAATATCTTTATTTTATTTTTATGTGGTGCTGAGGATCGAACCCAGTGCCTCCCGCGTGCTAGGCAAGCACGCTCCCACTGCGCCATAACCCCAGCCCCTCTCTCCCAGTTCTTGCACAACATCCAATAGAGAATCAATAGGTGGCAACCTCCCATTACTCAGCAGGAGAGACTATGAGGGTTTGAGGAAATTCTAATTTTGCCAACACAACCCCAAACATGTAACACATTTTAATTTTATAGATTCATTTGTCCCAGCAAGCCCAATGCCCAGCTTGGTACTCTACAAGGCATCATCGGCTACTTGATCATGTTCTGACCCCATGCAAGACATGGTTGTGGCCATTGTTAGCTACCTGCTCTTGGGAACAGGGGCCGTGGGAGCTCATGCTGTGGTGGCAGGTACAGCCAAAAATAAGTAAATGAGCTGATTTCAGATAATAGTATGTGTTATGAAGGCAATTTGGAAAGGACAACAGGTAGGGGATAGGGGATCCTGTGCCCCTATCCTACTTTGGATAGGGGATCAGAGACAGCCACTCTGGAGACTGGATGGTTTTACTCTTGTCCCGAGGGCTCAAAAAAAAAAAAAGAACAAAGTTGTCTGGCTCCCTAAGGGGAATAGGTTTGTAAAGGAGGCAGATCTGCGTTGGTCGGGGCTTGTTCCTTTGAAAATGTTTCCTGGATCAGGAGCAAAGCTTTCTCAGAGCAGAGTCACAGGCCATTTTTCGGGCCCTGGATGGAGAAGCTGGTCTCAGTGTTTACTAAACAAACCAATGTGATTATCCTGTCAAGATCTGAAAAAGACACAAAGTTAGCATAAATACAAGGCTGCCTATTTAATTAAAGCCGCAAACCAGGGCAGCTAAGAAGCTGAATATAAAACAGTCAGGGAGAGTTTTAATAAAAGTGAGTTACATAACTGGAGACATGCTTAAGACCCAAACAAAAGGGTTCTTATCTCAAAGGCAAAGAAAGGAATTGAGGGCTGGGGTGGTGGCTCAGTGGTAGAGCGTTTGCCTGGCATGTGTGAGGCACTGGGTTCGATTCTCAGCACCACCTATAAATAAAGGGTCATCAACAACTAAAAAAAAAATGAAATAAGAAGGAAAGAAAGAAAGGAATTGAGAGAAGCAGCGGCTTCCAAACACTTTTCCTATAAACTTTCTACCAACAAGGAGACATAGCACTGGAAACCAGGGGGAACAAGTCTCCAGACTGAACTGCTCCCTTGAATCCACACCATTTCACAATACAAGAACTGTTCCAGTTGGAAGCAACCTTTGAGACCACAGAGCCAATCCCCTCTTGTGATGGATAAGAAACTCCAGAGGTCAAATCAGTTGCTACAGGACAAGGACTTAAACCTCTGCAGTCCAGGCCAGTGCCACTTCCACCTCACCACTCTGTCTGTGCTCAGCACACATCCATGGACTAGTGGTCAGCAGCCCTTTGCTAGAGGCAAGTGGGCATAGCCCCTCCAACCAACTTGCCGAGGCTAGACCTGCCCTCCCCCTATTTAAAGTCTTTTCATGTCCCCCTTTCTGTTCTCCTCTCTTCTTTCTTTTTCCTTCCCAGAACTGCCTATGCCCTCAACATTCTGGTAGCACAGGTACGGATTTTGTCTTGCTAGAACCCTTAGGGGCAGGACCATCTGGAGACAAAAGATTTCCTTCTCTTTCAAGCCTCTCTTCCCCTCATCCGACCTAAGCCTTGACCCACACAGTAGTCCTTCTCCCAGAGCTTTTCTTCCTGGCTAGTCATTATCCCTACTAGAAAACTGGTCACACTTCAGGCAAAACTCCCCATAAGTTAAATATATTTTAATAGTATACTCTTTAAGACCCAACAGCTTTCAATAAGAAATAAAGTCCTAACTGTGGAAATACGTAAAAGCTAAAGACTTGGGCACAGGATCTTGCTGATCCCCTTGAGATCATAACTTGGAGGGAGTTCAGTCTACTTGATGTGGCTTAAGGGGAAATCAGAGCTTCCCAACTCCCTTTTACCAGTTTCATGGAGCAACATCTACTCCTATTGTCTACCACTTGCCATGACTCTTCCTTTAATGTAGCCTACATTTCTCATGATTTATAATCTAAGATCGGTCTATACTGCTATGCTGTTGGGGACGTGCAATACTAGTCATACTCTTCATGTCTTCTCCTTTGTTACAGATGAGGGGGATGGAAAACATAAAACCCAAACACAGCTCAGAAATCCTGACTTACGTAAGTCAAAGGCTACTTCTTAGTCACCTGTGCCAGGTAGGTGGGTGGATTCAAGCTTTAAATCCAGCATAAGATGGTCCAAGCTGGTTCTATGGACAATGAAGTGGTTCTTTGTTTCCAGGACTTGCCAGGCCAGGCTGAAGTAGGAGGCAGGCTCCTTCAGGGTTGTTAGGCTCCCAGGGGCGTTGGGATTACACAATCTCTTGTTGGCCTTGGACAGCAGGCAGAACTGGCAGGCTCACTGAAACAGAACAAAGCCTTGGGAGAGAGGGCTTTTTCCTGCAGCTCTGCCAGCATTCCTAATCATTCTAGCCCTAGATTTGGCAACTTTAAGTGACAAAATTATAGATCTGAAATTTATTTTGTGGCTCTAAAGAAAATTGTAAAATTTCCTGTGGGCTCAAAAGTTTTAGAAGTGCTCATTTTGCGGTAACTGGATTTTCCAATGGTGTGCCACACCAGTGAAGCATGGCAGAGAGAATGAAAATCTGCATTTGGGATGGTCAGGTCCTGTGTGGCATGGTTTTCTTAAATTTGCATTGAAATAAAGGTCACCAGCATCAAACTGGGTGGCTGTTGCTGGGTTGTTTTGCATTTTTCCATCATCTTATTTAGAAAATAACAAGACCTTTTTCATGCCTTTGAGTTTTCTCCAAGTGAAATGGTCTTTGAGATCTAGTGTCTTTTGGGGTGAGTAGTGGGCCACAGAGAAAGCACAGACTGTGTGTGAGTAAGCAGAGGATGTGTTTAAATTCCCAGTGCTGCTTCTGGAACAATCCAAGAATGAAGTGTCTCCAGGATGCCCACCTCATCCCAAAGTGCATCCCATACATGAGTCATGAAGGAGAGGGAATGGTTAAAACAGGGAGGAGCTACCTCTTTAGTGACATCCCGAGAGGAGTCTGTTGATGTCTTACTGCAATCCAGAAATCACCATCCACCCTTACCTACAGCAGCCATAGGAAAACGTCATAAAATCACTCTCACAAATGTGTTCAAGGTACGGTGTATTCATTATGCAAGATAGTCTGTATGAGAAGCCTCAGGAAAAGTTTCATTCTGGTCCCAATACCACCAATAGGCATATTTCTCTTGAACAATTATGCTACCCTGGGAATTTTATGCATTCTTGCTAGTCTTCAGAACCTAGCCACATATTCTAGATGGATTCTGTACCTATAGTCTATTAGGTCTGTCCTGGGGACAACTGCCTGCCCAGACCACCAAGTTCCAAAGGACATCTCCCATGAACAGCCCACTCAGACTCTAGAGCTGCAAGAGATCTGATCCCAGCCCAAAAGCATATCCCTGGATTTGAGTTTCTGTGGACATATCATATATTTAATAATAGATATTTCATATAACAAATACATATAAATTACCTATTATAATAGTAGATACAGCTGTGAGCACGACAGGCAAAAATCCTCATTCTCACAGAGTTTGCAACATAATGGGATTTACCCAACTGGATGCACTTGAACTTGTACATATGCCAGTGAAATTAGCAGGTAGCTAAAGTTGAAACTTTATTTGTACTATATTTGACAATGATTAATTGTATATTTCAAAATAGCTAGTAGAGAGGATTTTGAATGTCTCTAGTTTCAAGAAATGATAAGTGTTTGAAGTGATGGATATGCCAATTATACTGATCTGATCATTGCATGTTATATACAAATATTGAAATCACATGGTACTCTATAAATACATATAATTATGTGCAATTTGAAAATTAAGCATAAAGGATTGGAGATGTAGCTCAGTGGTATTTGACTAGCATGTGTGAAGCTCTGGGTTTAATTCCCAGCCCTACAAAAATACATATATACATATGTATATTTATATTTATTTATATTTACATATAAATAAATTTATAATATATTTATAGAATTCTATATAATATATAATACTATATATTTATTACATATTATATGTCTATATGTTGGCATATATATGCACATACACATAAATATTGCAGATATGAGTCAGAGGAAATAAGAAAGACTTTAGATAAAATGAAAAATTATATTTCTATTAGCTATGTGAGAACCCAAATCTCAGTTTCCTTATCTAAAAAATTATGATAACATAGATGTTTAAAGTGAGAAGCAAGCAAGACAATACTGAGAAAGCTCTTACCAGAGTGTCTGTTCACAGCACATGCTCAATAAACACTGGTTCTTGCTACTTCTATTATTATTCAAGGAGAAGGGCTTTTGGTTTGGGAGTTCCAACCTACATAGCCTGTTTCCACAGGGATTGGTGTTCAAATTGGTGATGTGGGGAGAAGAAATGTTCCCATTCCATAGAGGCCGTGCCTAAGTACATCACCCCAAATCCTAATGTTTCCAATTTTTTAAAAATATTTTTTAGTTGTAGATGGACGCAATGTCTTTATTTTATTGCTTTGTATGTGGTGCTGAGGATCAAACCCAGGGCCTCATGCATGCGAGGCAAGCGCTCTACCGCTGAGCTACAATCCCAGCCCCTCCAATTTTTTAAAAAATCTAAGTTGCCTTTTTTTCTCTCTTCCATCTCAGTAAGTTCTAATCACAATCCTCACATTCACCCCCTATTTAGGTGAAAAGGTAACTCTCCTTGTTCTTTCAATTTTACTGATAAGAGTGGTTTGTATCTTGGCCAGTGTTAGAGAGTTGGTACAGAGAGAAACTCTAAGTCTTCTAACTCTTATCCCTTATTATTCTGTTGTTTTAAAAGAATAAGACTATTTGCTTTTTCTTTGTTATTCTTTTGACTGAAGCAAGCAGTGTTCCCCTATAATGCACAAAGGTCTGAACAACACCATTCTATTCTTAGAATTCCTTGCAAACAGTTTTGTGGTTATTCTCTAAAGTTCTTAGTGTGGTGCCTCATTAAATATAATATCTGAATGGTTGTCAACTGCAGGCCTTGACCTAGAATGCTGGAATGTACAAAAAAAGAAGGAAAGTTGGGAAAGTTCCAAAGAAGTGGGTTCCCTCTTTGGTTCAGGTCTCAGCTTCAGTGCATGACACACTTTTGTTTCAAGGAATCAAATATGGCAATGAAAGCCATATTTTATTTATTTATTTATTTAAATAGACATTCATTTTATTTATTTATTTATACGTGGTGCTGAGGATCGAACCCAGGGCCTCATGCATGCGAGGCAAGCGCTCTACCGCTGAGCTACAATCCCAGCCCCTGAAAGCCATATTTTAAACCAAGATCCTAAAATCCCAGGATCGTGGAAACCCATTCTCCTCACCTTCCATGCTTCATCATATCATGAACCAATATTCATAGACATTTTTCCATCCTTCCCAATCCCTCTTGGCCCTAAATAGCCTTCTCCAAGGCCAGGCAGAGAATAGTTCTAGAAGCAAAGTGGTTAGTGAGAAGTATACTCATATGCTCCCACCCATCCCAGAAGTTGAGAGACCCTTAAAAAAATGGCTTTACAGTGTGATAATCAAGAACGGATAGGAGATGATAGATAGACAGCATGCCAATTGTAATTTCTATTCATGCAAAATGGTCATGCCAGTGACATAAATGAGAACCAATTTCCATTTTTCTCCACTGATCTTACAAGACAAATGAGGTGAACATAGAATGTCCTCTGTTCTCAAACAGACCAACCAAGAGCTGGCCTTTCTCAGCTGGCTGAGCGCAGGTACCTTGGAGCAGAGGATCTGAGTACCTACAAACATCCACTGTCTTGCTGCAGCCTGAAACTTGGAGCTATTCAATGTGCTCAAAAGCAAAGGTCAGGGTGCCAAGGCTAGGTACTCAGCAGAGCTCTCTGAGCATGAATTTAGGTCTATGTTCAATTGTGAAGGAAGAGGAGAAGATCAGTTCCAGAAAACACACTTCTGCTTTCTCCAATTGTGCACAATGTCTGCTTTTCCAATGACTCTGATGTTGGTGTGTGCTGCATCCTGACCTTCTAGTCAACTTGAAACTATATTAGACCGTTTTATAACCTCATCTATAGCTCATAGGAGCAGCAAAACCTACTAGGTGTACATCACCTTAATATATTATCCTGCCCATGTATCCCTTTGGATGGATCCAGGCTTACTTGACCTTCATAGATTACATAAAAACTGGGAAATCTCAGGGTACTACCATATTACCATTAAGTGATATTATAATTGCTTTATGGTGCTTTTTGAATGAAAAATATGTATTGATTTTTTTTATCCAAAGTTCTGAGAGTCTCTGTTTATGAGCATATCTTAACAACCATGTAGTCTAATTAAATGTAAATCTGGCCTGATCTGAATCCCATGATATTACCCTATTCAGAGATTATGAAAAATAATTACAGCTCTCATGTCTTGTCTACTGGGTATGGGTCAGAAAATGTGTCAGGAACTTTACATACACAATTTCATTTTATCTCCACAACTTATACAATTATATCCAGTTTATACATGTTGAACCTAAAGTAAAGAAAAGATAAGTAAATTACCCAAGAGTATAGTTAGTTGCAAATGGTGGGATTCCAGTGCAAACTTAGATATGTCTGACTCCAAATCCAGTAATCTGACATACTCCTTTGCTTGAGTAGGAGTTAGGGGACAGAATCTCTTTGTATCTCATTGTCTCTGAAAAGAACTCAGGGAGCCTTGTTTCAGATAAAGGTTCACTGTGTCCACAAGATAATCACACTTCACTGCACACTGAGACTTTTTCTGTGGTATTCCAAACACTTGTAAAAGCCACAATTTAATAGGAATATTAAAGGAAGGGGAAGGAGACAGGCCAGGTGGGTCTGAAAGTATAAGAAACTATTGAAGAATAAATAATCTGTTAGAAAAAAGGGCAAGATAGGAAACAAGAGAGATAACTTAATAACCATCTTTTAATATTGTAAAATCTGTACTGTAGAAGAAACGGATTTCATTCATTCACTCATTGATTTATCCAACAAATATATCCCATACATCAACTATGTGCCAGACACTGAGCTAGGTGTTAGACAAGTCAAATGTGTCTGCATAGTGTAGCAAGAAAGTCAGATCTGAAACAAATCCTTGCAAGCATAATAATCTGCAAGGTAAAGAAAGGAGGGAGGTAAGACAAAGTCATGGGTCCTATTCACTGAGGTTACAGAACGAGTCTTTAGGGATAGAAATATCAATGAGTTGAAGGAAAAAAAGTCAGATTACAGGGTGGAATAAGAACAGCCATCTTGAACTCCCAGGTTGAGGCAAGAGTCACGAGGAAGTGAGTCCCCTTTGTTAGAAGGTTTGATTGGAGGCTTGCTGACCACCTGCCAGAAACATTCCACAGGAGCTTCCTACATAGGGTAGGAGGTTAGCTTAAGCACTCTCTGCTAGTTCCAATTCTGCACTCTTGCACTCTTAACACCCTACCTTCAAGAGAAAGAATAAGAGCTTCTAAAAGAAGGGTTTTGTCAACAGAGCTATTTAACTCTCAGTGGGCTCCTGTTCCACAATCCAACAGAGCTTCTCAGTCTATAGAAAAGAAGACAAACTAAATGACACCACTTACCACCAGGGGATGAGAGACCCCTCCAACCTACTGATGACGAAACTTTGGATGAGGGAAAACTCATTGGGCATAAACTGTTATATCCAAGACTTAGAGTCAGCTGTGCCAATTGGCCACAGTTTTGGGATCAAGAATTGTTTTTAGGAATTTATTGCTCTATCAGAAATCCAAGAGACCACCATTCCTTCTCTTAGCCTCTTAAGAACTGTTGAATGTTCATCAGCTATTCATTCTGGTAGGCTGATGAGGCAGAGTTCTCTTGTTTTCTATGATAAAGCCTCCATTCTTTGTTTCCATGTTCAGGCAAATAGCCTCCAACCTCGATTTATCAATTTATTACTGGTGCCAATCTTGGAAACTTGCAACTTTGAATCAAACCAGGAATGCTGGAAGAAAAAAAAAAGCATTGCACAAACCTAGCAGGAACTGTGTAAAACTCAGGAAAGGAAAAAATACATACATATATATGTGTGTGTATTTTGACCAAATTATTTAAGTTGGCAACATTTTACCTTACAGATCAATTGTCTATTTAATCCTAATGCCTTACAACTACATGACATCTCAGGGAGGGCTTACAAAACATGTTTGCTATCTCCTGGCCTTCCCAGCAGTCTCCAGCAGTGGGGATGGCTGGTATTATCACAGAGCAGACTCTGGACTATGAGCCAGAAGCAGAGAATTCTATCTCTAACCACTCCCTTGATTGATGTCCTTGGTCAATTTCACTTAAACTCAGAACCTAGTTTTCTCTTTTGCATTAGGAGCTAAAACACCTACAGATGGCTGAAGGTAACAAAGCTTCAGCTTCAGGACTACATTTGCACAGGCTGTGCTCTCCTTAGAAAGAGTTTCTCAAATCTTAACAAGTTTTAGGACCCCGAAAACCTGAATCTCCTTATAATACCTGCCCTGCTTAATTCCAGGGAACCATCTTCTTCCTGGAATTCCATAGGCATCTCTATTGCCTCGGCCTTGCCAATGGCCTGTGTTGATTGCTATTTATCCCCTATTGTATAGATGGACCCTATCTGTGTCCCTCCTGAGTGGCTGTGAAGGGCTCAAAGCTGGCCCCTTCTCTAGAGAGTTGCCTTCGGCTGCACAGAAGGCTTTGGTCCTGAAGTTTACAACACCATCCCCATGCAAGACAGTCAGCAATGCTTGATTGATAGAGAATCGTCCCGTTTATAAAAAGCTGCACCCCTTCCGGAAGGTAAGACCAGCTCATTGGTGCAATTCATGCTCCTTTGGGATCAGACCAAAGTTAGATGCCACCTAAGATCACATCCTTGCTTAATTCCTTTTCCTGTCACATCCTGCTTCACTTACTGAAGCACACCTGAATCCATCTGGGGCTCAGATTTTAGGGCACCCAACCTAAGACACAGAGTGATCAGAAAAGTGCCACTTATTTCCTATACCAGAGCCTCTCTGGTCTACTTTGAAACTCAAAGTCATGAACCTCAGAAACCCACTGCAGCCAATGCTCAGGCTTTTACAGAGATGTGTATATTTATCCCATGATCAGCAACCTGGTCTGAGACTCATCCTGAGCCTCAGACAAAGTCTAAAGATGAAGGGTTATAAGTGGGTTTTGAAGATGTAGTTCAATGGTAGAGTATGTTTAGCGCATGCAAGTCCCTGGGTTTGAACCCCAGCACTACAAAAATACACACATATATAAGAGTTATAAGTACCTTTGGAATAAGTGTAAGGCACTTGGAAGGTTTAAAGAGGGGATTGTTGGCTGTTTTATAAAACCCAGTAACCAATCACCCTTGTGTTGTCTCAAAATCTTTTGCTTTGGATGTGAAGAAGAACACCAAAGGATAAGGAAAGAATGAACAGTACCATCATGTCTCTTTTGATCATTTTCTTGTCACCTTCTACCTACAAGAGATTTATAACTAGTTCTTTGTGCTGGCTGAATAGAAGAGGAATCCATGCTCTGCATTGTGCTGTCATTTAGAGAGATAAAGAGTTTAGGAGCAAAGAGATCGAGAGCCCGGTCCTCTCTTACCTCTAACGAGGTTCATGACTTTAAATGAATTAATCATGGCCTTTTAGCACTTCCATGCATAATATGGAGATTTACTTCCCCATCTCACAAAGAGCAACGACTTTCTGACAAGGATCATCATAAGGACAAGACCACCATCCACAAGAGGGACACAATTCTTAAATCATCTAAAGGACACACAGGAAATTTTTCAAGAAAGGGAATAAAATGTGGTGCAGGAAGGAAATACTTATTACTCAAGTGCTTGCTCTCCAAAACCTTCACCCTAAGCGATCTTGAGATAACTAATCCACCATCTCCTTCCATAAAGAGTGAGGTAAGGGCTTTGCAGGTGAATTGTGAGGATGTAGGTCCAATCTAGAAGTGTCATTCAAGGAAAGGGAGGAGAGTGGGTAGGTCTGATGAGCAGAGACAGGCACATCCCAGTATCTGGATGCAAGAGGATGGAAAACCCTAGCTAGGTGACTGGGAGCCAAAGAAGCAGAGGCTCATGGAACCTGTCCATATTAGGCTCCCAGCGCTCCGTGCAAACCTGAGCAGAATTATAGATGTGTCTTTATCCAGAACCATCTTTTGTTTTTTAAACCCAGAAGCTTTCTATAGATGCCTGCAACCTGATCTCCAAATGTGAAAAGCCCTGAACTTGAGTGGGGAGCAAAATACCAGAATTAACTATACGTGACCTTAGTCAAGTTACTTGACCTCCATTTCCTCATCTCTAATAATTTCCCATTTATTCATCTTTCTCGGCTAGCATCAGATTCAGTTTGAGGCGCTATATATGAAACTGCCCTTACATAAACTGTAACAAATGTAAGATAATATCTGTGGGTAGTTACGGCTTATGGAGAGGAACTCCAAGCTCATGCTCATTCTTCCTGGTTCTTGAGTACATGTGAGGCCAGGCTTGTGGTGCATGTGGAGTCTTCTCTCCTGCTGAGGGTGAGCTGGAAAGAGTCCCATGCCCAGTGTCAGGTGTTCCTGGTAAAAATTAACCTGTGTCAATAGGACCATGGAACTGTAGTCCCCCTATCACAAGCCACTAAGTAAAATGGCCCTATCTATCTGACTGTTCTCCATGATTTCTGGTTCTGATTTTCTTTCCACCTGCCTATGGGAACTAGGACCTATCCACAAACTCTGGGGCATTGACAAGGACTCCATTTGTTCCAGTCTTATCCCCAAGACAGATAGGCCCTTGAATAAATATGTTGGACACAAATATGGCATCTGAACTCTTCTTAGAAATCCCATCTTGTGCCCTGCCTATTCAGCTTGGATAGAATTCCCCACAACACAGGCCAGCCTAGATCAGACTCTGCTCTATTCCAGCTTAGTGGTTTGGACCCTGGTCTCCCTCCTCCCCTGGGGAGGAATGGTTTGCAGCCATTCTTCTCTAGCTATCTCTCTTCCACCCCAAATTCAGTATCAGTTGCAACTAGCTCCCTCCTCCCATTAGGAGACCCTAGTACTGAGAATGACAGTTTTTAATATATTTCTCTAAAAATATCTGCAAAGACAAGAAAGGTATAAGATAAAAGGCTCAAAAGAAATATGAAGCATGTACTTTTAAAATTTTTATCCTTCAAAGAAAGAATCAAAGATAATTAAAATATTAGTGAAGGTACAGGTAGATAAAAGTTGTATTTGCATATTATTTAAATTATAAATTAATGTGCTGTCTCAAAAAAAAAAAAACCTTTCTACTTGACAAACTTAACTGATAGAAATGATAAAGTTTACAGAACCCTGAATGCATGTAAAATAAATATACCTTCTAAGTGTTGCACAAATCGTGGATGACTTCACAGTGTATAAACTTTATTGATAGCTAATTTTATGTGTCAATTTGACAGAGAATCCAGTTTTTAAATAATAAAGTATTTGATCAACCATTACTTTAGTTATTGCTGTGAGAATATTTGGTATAAGATTAGCATTTGAATTGGTAGCCTGAGTAAAGCAAATGCCTCTACCTACAGTGGGTGGGAATCGACCAATTAGTTGAGGGACTAAAGAGAATAAAAGACTGTCCCTTCCTCAAGCAAGAAAGAATTCCTCCTGCCTGACTACCTTCAAATGGGAACATGGAATTTGGGTTCTTCTTGGGTCTCGAGCCCACTAGCATTTTGACTTGAACAACCCCATTAGTTCTCCTGGCTCTCAGGCCTTAAGACTTGAACTGGAACTACACCATCCGCTTTCCTGGGTCATCAGCTTGCTGAAGCACCCTGCAGACCTTGGCGCTTGTCAACCTCCATAATCATCTGAGCCAATTCCTTTAATCTCTCTCTCTCTCTCTCTCTCTCTCTCTCTCACACACACACACACACACACCCTATTCCTTCTGTTTATCAGGAGTACTAATACACTGAGTACTAATACAGTGTAATAATACACCGAGTTATCCTCAAATAAGCACAAAGCAAATATGAAGCAATTGAGCCAAACAGAGTGAGAATGTTTTTGTTACCTTTCTCACAGTTTGCAAATTATGCCATGATTGTTTCCTGCCGGGCCAGGCAGGAGCTGGCTGTGAGTGGCTGAGTGAAGGTAGGATGTCCCTTGGCCTCAATATATTGTGCTCAGGGTAGAGGGGAGTAATCCTAGAGGCCTCATCTGGGACACTCATGCCAAACCAGGCTAATTGTAACTGGAGTGGCAGGTGAAGAGCAGCATCTTTAAGGGCTTGGATTGGTCACCTGAGAAGCCAAGCAGGAAGACATATGGGAACAGAGATGGGAAATTGTCCTGCAGTGGCTTTTAATAAAGGTTCTGTGGCCTTGAGTGGCCAGGAAGGGAGCCATTTAGGCATTAAGTGGATCTGCATGTTCCTTCCCTGCTAGGAGCTTATTCAAGAAGACCAGAACCCCAGGGCAGTGGCAACTGAGAACATTTCTGTTTTTAACGCTAGTCTGCCTGATGGTCAGAAAGTAAGTAAAGGTTTTCTTTTGAAACATTAATTCCATCAAGTGATCTCTAAAATTCACTATTCTTATAGCACCTAGAAGAACACAGCCCAAAACTTAGACTATCTAAGCATCCAGGGCAGAGATTCACACTTTGTTCTGATTCATGGAAAGTCCCCACTTTTTTTATCTTGACTGTTAAGTAATATGAGTGGCCATTTAGGTAAATAAAGTAGGTCATCAAGCATAATTTGATTTAGGACCCCATACCATTCCATCTATGTGGAGGAAGAATGTGAGGGCCCTGGCTGGTTCGGTTCTGGGGTCTCTGTTGAAGCTGTCTGATTTTAATTTGAAAAGCAGAAAGTACATCTCATCAAAGGGCAAGGGTAACTAGCGAGGGAAGAGAAGAAAGGTCCCTTGTGTGGGTCAAAAACTGGAGTTGGTAAATATTCCCGCAGTTACTCTCCTACATAAAATTCTTCCTTGGTTTCCACTTATTAATGGGTAAACTCCAATTACTATTGTTCATTATTGTGAAAAATGGTGTTTGACTCAACCTTGTCTCTTGACATGACCTCCAGATTCTCACCCTCAGGCTTCCAAATTGCTAGCCTACTTGACCATTCCTCAGCATTCATGGATCTGGAATAATACCTGCCTGCCATATGCCTGAGAATTGCATTCTCATCCTTAAGAGTCAATTGTTCCCAGGCTGGGGCTGTAGCTCTGTGGCAAAGCGCTTGCCTAGCATGCGTGAGGCACTGAATTCAATCCCTAGCACCACATAAAAATAAATAAAATAAAGGCATGCCCTCCATATACAACTACAAAAAATTTTTTTTTAAATCAGCTGTTTCGTCCCCACTAACCTGGCCCCTCCAGTTGACCATTTTCTTCTTGGGCTGCTCTAGTCTCCAAAGAGAAGTGATCATGTCTGGTTAGCCTCTCTATTTCCAGTGTCCAGCAGTATGCAAGATACTTAACCAATGTTTGTTGAATCAAATTGAATTGAAATTGGCTATGATTCTAAAGTAGCAAGTTATTTTCTTTTTCTTGGTTGACTCATGAAAATGTCTGAAAAGAAAAATGGAGTTATAATGTACAGTATCCCCAGATAAATGAAAGGACAACTTCCATGTGAATTTTGGATATGCAAATTCTATCAGTGCATACCTCTGTGGGCAGTAGCAAGGTTGTCTCTTTAGTTTATAAGTCACACTTTAGACCCAGGATAACATCTGTTCAACCTTACTCTTTAGTGATTGTTAGAGAAGTAATATAATTGTTTTCATTATCAAATAACAAACCATCATAAAACAGCCAGAGTGAGCCAAAATAGGATATCTGGATTCTGTCCCACCCTTTCTACTTTTTATCTCCCATGGACTTCGGGGGAGTATTTTAACTTCAATTCCATCAGCTTTAAAATGTGGATTATAAAGTTTTCTTGTTGAAAATACTGGATAAACCAGAAAGCAATCCACCAAGGTAAAGTATTATAAGGCATAGAAGACCGATTTTCCAAGAATGAACTTCAAATATATCTAACACCAAAAAGCATTAACTGAGTGTCACAGCTTTCTTTAGTGATTTAGAAGGTACTAGAATGGTGCTTCAGGCTCATCATCACTGAGCATCTTTCACCGTCATACCACACATGCAGATGCAGTTGCCAGTTAATAGAAAGTTTCATTTAATAGCATAGCATGTAAGTAGTTTTTTAAATATAGGTCATTTGTGAATTGTGTGTGTGTGTGTGTGTGTGTGTGTGGTGCTGGGGATGGAATCTGGAGCCTGGTGCATGCTGGGCAAACATTCTACCACGTTGTGTCATTTTTGAATTGTACACTATGGAATAACCTAATGAGATTGCCACCAAAACAGCTTAAAGTTTGCATGAGTTAAATGGATATTTAGAGCTAAAAACGTTTGTTGCGGCTCCGTTGGTTTAATCACTGTTTACTGGTCCTGAGTGTGTTTGGAGGGATGATGTTAGGCATTACAATTTGTGGTCAGTGATTCACACCCAAATCATTGCTCTCAAGTCAGAGAACCAAGCATTTGGACAACAGACCCTTAGTTATAGGGAGGTTGGGCAGCCTTGGGGATTAGTCTCATCCAAACAGAATTTTAAAGGCTTTCATTGACTGCAAGTCTGAAAATTCCTGTTTACCACAGTGTCATAGAAATTGCACTCTAGGAAAAACATCAGTGCTCCTTCCAGTCTGTCTGGAAACCATATATTATGGTGAACAATTTTCATGAGGAAGTAATCTTGGAACTGATTGTAAGAGTTAAATTGAGTGTACTTGAAATTCATCCACCATTGGGAGATCCCATTTATAATTTTATTCTTAGATGGAACCAGAAAGAAAAGATGGTAGGCTGTTCTTGATCAAGGATTGTGCTTCGCAATCTCTAGAAGAATAAAACCAGTTTGTGTAGAAGAAGGACAGAAGAATTGATTGAATGAGTCATGCAAGCCAGGAAAAACCTGGAAATGAGCTCAAGAAATCAAAAATCACCGTAGAAGGGAAGGAGAAGCTACTGAAGGGAATTTGGGAGAGAAGATGATTCCTGTGCAATATTGAGAGAAGATTTGTAAGAGCATCCTCATTTTTGACATGAGCACAAAAAAGCATCACCAGTGAACCAGACAGCAACAGGTATCTGAGAATCAGAACAACAACAACACAATGGCAGCAATGAGGGGTATGCCTTTGCACTGTTGCTAACATGGCGTAACCCATGCTAGGCCCTTGCTTCTCAAGTGAGGTCTGTGGAGTGGCAGCATTGCCAACAAGGGAGCTTTTCAGAAAAGCAGACTCTCAGGTCCTTCCTGCAGACCCACTGAATCTGAATCTGAATTTTGACAGGATCTGTTGGAAATTAAATGCACACCAGATAGAGTTCTAGTTTTTTCAGGGCCCTTGTTACCTCATCTTCTATTTGTTCTTTTCCCTTTCATCTTTCATCTTCTTCTTCCTCAAATCCCCCAAAAGGGGTTATATGTGAAGATCAATATGTCAGGTACTTACATCTCTACTTGGTCTTATTTCATAACACAAACCAGCCTCAATTCATAAACATATGAACAAAACTGATCCATTTGGCCCCAGAAAAGCACCAGGCATGCTCCCTCCCTGCACAAGAGCTATATTTGTGTCATTTATTTATATAAAGACTTATGTATACACAGTGCTTTGTGGGAGGGGGCATGCCAAGAAAAGAATACAATTCCTGGTCTATGAAAAATATTTTTCTTATTCTCTCATAACCCTAGGGAATAACAGGGGTGGAGATGGAATTATGAAATCTTTGGACCAAAATACATGAAATGAATAGAAGGAAGCCATAGGAATTCGTTAGGGCCTCCAGACCTCTTTATGAAAATAAACAAGACTTTCCCAAACAATATGCATGAGCAGATTTTTACTTCGTATGAAAACAAACTCTCAGTTATCTAAAGGACACATATACTTGTGGGCACGCACACACCACAGAAAGCATTTTGGTCAAAGATATCCATAATAATTAAAGTAAATTGAAAAAGCAAAAGCATTTAATGATACAAAAAGTCAAAGAATGAAATAATCACACAATAAAATGTTATATAGCAACTAAAATCGAGGTTTCAACAATATTTAGTGTAAAACTAATAATAAGTGGTAAAGCAGGATATAAAACTGTATGTTTATCATTGACACAGTTTGGCTTTAAAGCATCCCCCACAGGCTCATGGGTCAAACACTTGTTCCCCAATGCAGCAATATTCAGAGGTGGGCCTTTGGGAAGTGATTGGGTCATGTGGGCTCTGACCTTTTCCATGGATTAATCCATTGACTGCTGAATGGACTACTGGGAGGTGTTGGAGGCTGTGGAGGTGGGACCAGGGAGTGAATCTTTGGGAGTGTGTCCTTGGGGAGTATATCTTGTCCCAAGCACGTTCCCTTTGCTCTCTTTTGCTCTGTATCTCCCTCCCTCTGCCTCCTGACTGTTACAAGCATCTCCCCTCCACCATGCCCTCCTGCCATGATGTTCTCCCCGAACCCAAGCCCAAAGCAATGCAGCCAGCCACTGTGGACTGAAACCATAAGCCAAAATAACACTTTTTTACTTTAAGTTGTTCTTGTCACTTTCTTCACAACGATAAAAAGCTGGCAAACACAACTATCATCCCACTTCCATGAAAATAAAAGGAAGGAATTAAGTATACTAAAATGTTAATAATCTCTATCTCCAAAAGTCATATTATGAGTGATTTAGATTTTATTCTTTGGTTTTTTTTTTATTTGTATCAAATGTTTACAACTAGCACATGCATTTTTCTAATCACATTTGTTTTGGCAAAAGTTTTTCTTAACACCACTAATTCTTTTAGTGTTTTCATTGCCTTAAATTACTCAGAGTCTACTTAATCACTTCCCTAATCCAGGAACAAGATGGTTCTGTAGTGTGGCGATTCTCTCCATTTGAAAGTTTATGCTAGCTTCACACACTGAGAAGAGAGTGAGACAGGGCGGGAAAGGGATCACGACGAGGAAACATAATTTCCCAGTCCTCCTAAATCAGTCCTTCAGAATGTGCCTTCTGACTTTGCTCAGCGTTTTGAATTCTCAAACACACCCATTGCTAAATGACACAAAAACCCATTCCCAAGTCCAGCATGGATTTTGTACTACCAGAAGTTTGAGAGTGGAAGGAATTTTAAAGATCATCTAATCTACTAGTTCTCAGTCTGGTATACAATGGAGTCACCCAGAGAACTTGAAAAAAAAATAGTACCAGGGTCCTATCTTCATAAATACTAATTGATTAGTTCCAGGGTGTGGTCTACATTTTCTTAAAGCTACCCAGGTAATTTAATATGAAGCAAAGTGAATTAAAGAATCACTGTTCCAATCCAAGCTCCACCACACCCCCACAGATGTGAGTTCTCCAGTTTTGAGTGATATCCAGCATTTCTCAGCTCCATCACCAGCTTCCAGAGAGTCACCAGACCATAACAGTCAACTGAGCAGGTGGGCGACCAGGTTCTATGACTGGTAGGTGGGGAGGACCAATTTTAGCGGACAAGTACCAGTCCTGACCACATAGGCATTATCCCCCTCTTAATAGCCAAATAAACTGACTTGAGTTCATCTATTTTCCCAACAAATTTCAACTAGGAGGTGGTTGGTCCAGAATCCTTGCTCTAAAGCTCAGTCTCTGAACTTCACTACAGGACAAAATAGGAAAGCATTTTTTAAAAATTCATGGGAATAATTTTAAATTTAATAATTATTAAATTATTTAAATTTAAAAGAAAAGATAAATAGCAGAGCACGGAGTTCTTGTATAATCATCCAAGCCCCCATTAGCTTCTTCTAATGTTAACATCTTACTCAACCAGAGTACATTTGTCTAAACCAAGAAAAATCAACGTTGGTAGAATACTAGTAAGTAAACCACAGACTCCATTCAGACTTGACCAATTTTTTCACTAATGTTCTTTCTCCCAAGATCCCACCTTCCAATCAACGTTCATAGATTTTTCATGTCAACAGAGAAGAGGTCACAGGACAGTTAATTATCAGATTCAGACAGTGAAAAGAGCATCCTCCTGGGTCAAAGGCTGAGATGCACATCATCTCAGAAGGGATGGGACCTGAGCTGGCCCATCCCTGAAGGATGCAAGACTGGCTCCTGGCAGACTGGGTGGGAGCATGCCTTTGAGCTCTCAGGAATGACTGATAATGGCTCCATGTGTGCTAACTCTGGGAATTTGCAGTGTACATTAGACAAAGGGCATAAAGCTCTAACTATGGACTCTTGGGCCAGAGAAGACCCAAAGGTTTAGTGTTTTCATGCTTAAGAAGACAGCCTCTCCTATGCCCTGGAGTCACACTACTAGGTCTGTACTCTGGGAACAACTGTAAAGCCTCAGGACTGTAGCTTATTTTTGAAGCAAATTCTCAAGCAATAGGAATGAAAACAATAAATTAAATATTTAAACTCATCTTATGGGGAATCCCTGCTCTTTGCTTCTCTAGGGGCCTCCTTCACCTGCAGGCTCCATGAGACTGGTAAAGCAGACAGGTCCCAGCCAGGAAGAAGAAAAGCTGAAGGTTTCTTGGGGCTTCCTTAGCACCCTGGGGGGCTCCCAGCTGTGGCTTTCTCTTCTTGCAAGGCCTCTGGTCTCCATAGGACTTGGTGCCCAAGGAAGGCTAAGACTAGTGTACTAGCATTCCAATTATATTTAACTTGGAATAAATTCTAGATTTAGCTCTTTGGCTAAGGCAGAATGTTTCCTCTTTCTCTCTCCCTGCTTCTTCCTGCCTCAGAGACAGGTCTAGGGTGAGGCAAATGAAGTCCAGGGAACAGCGTGGAAGGAGGCTCTTGCAACACCTTGAGAGTAAGCACCTGCCTCCACAATGTTGGCACCTCTGTCTATTGCTTGCCTCGCTCAGGTCCTGGACAGATTACCTCTTCTTCATTCACCACTCCACCTTCATGTTATCATCATCATAATTTATCATCTGCAAATTGTATAGGAGCCAAGATAACCCCAAAATGTCCACCTTCCCCCCAGTTACACTTGGTACAGTTTCATGAGCCAACTTCCAGCTTTGAAAAAGAACTGAATATGAACACTCCTTCTGGAAGCCCCCTGATTAGCCTATTATGCCACTATGGACCCAAACTGGAACCCAGTCACTTGCTGGGTAGCCCAGGGCAAGGTACCGTCTACTCTAGCTTACCTACTGAATCAGTAAGAGTTAAGGGTTTAGAAAAAAAAGAAGATTCTAGGCCTTCTGAGATTTTACCTGGAAATGGAAAATCAGGGAGTGGGAGGAAGGTAAGAGAACATGCAAGTACTCCAGAGAGATATGATGGGCAGAAAAGAGCAGAACATTACCGTCACTATTTACTGTTCTGGTTCCTCAGATAACCTGGACATCCAAGCATGGCCAATGGCTCAAAATTACTCCCAAACATCTCAGTCCTAATTTTCTCACATAAAAATAAAGGAATTTTAACTAGAAAATGGTTCATAACCCTAACCACTATTAGCCTCACAAGGGGGCTTGTAAACACCAGCATCTGAGCCCCACCTCTGAGATGGTATTCAGTGAGTCTGCCTGGCCATCAGCTCTTTTTAAATTCCTGCATGTGGTTCTGATATATTTCCAGGCTTAAGACTCTCTGTGATAGCTGATATCTGACTCCCTCTTTCACATGCTGTGATCCTGAGAAATAATAAGTTCCTGCTTTTTTGACTTGGCTTCTCCAGACAGAACCCAATCTAAGTGTTCCCATTAAAATGACCAAAAGTTTAAAGGAAGATTAAGGGTCTTTAATGAAGTCTCTGGCCCTCTGGCAGAGGGAAGTTGGAGAAAAGACAGCCAATGAAGACAGGGCTAATGAGTAAATTCTTAAGTAGAAACTGCTCCAGAGCCTCACAGACACAGAAAAGTCAAAATTGGGTTGCTGAGTATGCTCAGAAGCTAGGGGCCCAGCCCCAGGGCATGGCTGATGTCCCAACCACTATGCAATTATCCACCTGACCTCTGGAGTGGGTGCAGGCCCTTGGGTAATCAGTCGACAATCTCAGCCTGACCTCCTGGGAGGAGGCCAATGCCAATTAAACTGGAGGTCGTCAGGGTATGACAAAGATGGTAGCCAGTCTGGACTTCACAGAGCTATAAGCCAATAGTAGACTGTGGTGCACTAGCCAGTAGCGCCTAGGCAGGCTGGTCACAGCGCTGTGACAGTGACGTGGGTGAAAGACCCAAGGGAGATTGGGCAACAGTTGATTTTAAGACCAAAGTCTCAGGGCAAAAGTACATCTAGTACCTCACAATAGATATTCCAATACAGCTCCCCAGTGGATTACAACAGGATAGGCGCTTATCCTGGACATGAAGATTTTTTTCACTCCTTCTCTGCTTTTTATTACTTTCCTCTGGACTTTTCCATGTATAGGGGAGATTCTGAGAGCTGTAAACATGGAGTGATGTTTTTGAAGAGCCTATTGCCTCAGAGTATATGATTGGAGCTTTCTGTGTCCTAGGGATGGAGGTTCACCACCTTGTCTGCACACACAGGGTTGAGTTGGTCCGGAGTGGGATCTAAGACTTAGTATGTTTTAACACTCCCCAGGGGGTTCTCATGGGCAGCCAAAGGGACAGAACACTTGGCTAAGCCCTTCCTGGCCCATGGAAGGAGGTGGTGAGCTGGATTAGGAGGGAGTCAGAGCAAGAATTCTTAGGTCAGCCAGGGAGGAGGTGGAAAGGGAACCAAGACATGGAGGTTTGGCATGTCTTCAGAAATCATCTACTAGTGTCTTTCAAAGATATTGCCATTGTTGAGTGGCACTCATCCATTCATCCACTTACCTACCAATTACTGATACTGCTATGTTTCAGGGATATAAAAAAGAATTGAAACCTAGTTCCTGTCCTCGTGGAGCACACAGTTTAGCAGGAAAGATAGACTCACAGATATATAATGGTGTAACAGAAAATGAGATCACGAGGATGGGACCCCAATGATTGCATTAGTGGCTTCATAAGAAGGGAAAAAGAGACCTCCATGTTGTCCTATGCCACTTCAGAACTCTATAGAGTCCCAGCAAAAAAGATCTTTAGTAGATGTGGTTGTTGGACCTTAGACATTCTCAGTCTCTAGAACTGTGAGCTGTATAAACTTCTATTCTTTCTAAATAACCCAGTCTGTGGCATTCAGTTATAACCACAGAAACAGACTAAGATAAGGATAAATGGATCTCAGTCAAGTGAACCAAGAAGCAATCCAGCTATGGGAGACAGCATGCACACAGGTGTATAGGGGAAGGGCCTGTGATCTGGGAATTGTCTGCTGTTGGGATCTAAAGTTGGAAGGGCAGATGGCATCACACTGGGGAGAGTGGTAAACATCATCTACAAGTGTAGACCTTGTCTTATAGCAGTTGAGGAGCCCCAGAGAATTTTAACCAGGATGGTGATGTGATCTGATGGATGAAGGATCTGTGTAGCAGTCATGTGGCGCTATTGCCAGGTAGGTGGTGACCTTCAGAAGATCAAAAATCTTTCCTCACCACCTCTGCCACATCCTGCTTTGGGAGGAAAGTAGTATGTTTCTGTTGAATCCCCAGATACCCACTCTTTCTCCATAGCTGACAGAGATAGAGTTGGCCATGGACTCTGTTGCATTTTCCACGGCTAACACCCATAAAACAAAGGGATACCTCTCAATTTCCAGACAGTGCAAAAACCTTGCTTTCCAAATAGGATCTAACCTTCTCTGTGATTTAACTTATAAAATAGCTATCTCTACAGCAGAGGGAAACACAAAAGGAGCTAAGCTTTGAACTGCAGGGGTCTGCTTCCCAGATAGGAAGGGAGAGCTCGATGGGTGAGTTCCTCCTCCACCTCCAGCCAGTTTGCTTCGACCTTCCTTTGATACCATTTCTCCCAAAGCCCAGCATGGTTCCCACCACTGTTTAGGTCACCTTCTGCTTCCTTCTCTACTCAGTTCTCTATTAGAAAGCACCGCAGAGCCCCTGGGCTAGCTGATTCAACTACCATTTCTAGAGGGTTGGGGTGTAACTCTATGGTAGAGCATGTACTTATCATGTGTGAGGACCTGAGTTCAATCCCACAGTGCCAAAAAGCACAGGAGAAATTCTATACCAGAAAGAAAAAGAAAAAAGTCTTTGTGAGAAGAGACAGACAGACAGACACTATGCCTGATAATATCAGAGAGAAGCACTTGGTTCAACTGGTTTGACTAATGAGTTCCAGACAGCTATTAGAACAAAAATTGTGCTTTTGGGCAACTATGTCTATTTATATTATGGTAAGCCTCCACAGAGAGCCCAGATAATGCTTGTTATCTTTACCCACACTCACCAAATGCTTGGATAAATAAAGATGTTGTATGAAATTCCCTGTCTGTTGCTTTAACACAAATTGACATGCAGTGGAAAACTTGTGGGTTGTATTCCATTTCATGGCTATATGACTTCCATGGCCAAGAAAAGGGGAAGGAAAGGATATCCTGGGATGGGGTATTCGTGGAAAGATCAATTTGCTTCATCTGCTGCCCTCCAATGTGCCTTCACACACCAGGTCCACTCCCAAGGCCATGGTTCATTGGCAGTTCAGTAACCAAATTTTTGAGTGATGGCTGGAACTGTCCACCTATAACTCATGTTTTCATCTAAATAGACTCATCTATACTCACATGTCAGAGACAAATACCAGAGAGTCTTGGGCTTGCCAGTCCCACAAGCAGCCACTCTTTAAAATAGCATACCTTTGTTTTCCACCTGGCTCTGATCCCTTTCTCCATTTTGTTGTCTGCCTGAGAACTTTCGGGCTTTTTGCGTCTTGTTCCTGGGCCCTTGTTGCATATGGCTATTACATTCTGAGTTTATTGAGGGCAAGACTACATTTCCAGCTCCAAGCACAGAGGTAGTAGCATAGGAAATGTTTAGGGAAGTTTAACTGCCTAAAACACCAATGACATCGCTGCACGTGTACTATCTCTGGAGCTCTCTTGTGACCACACTCCAATATCAGGGCACCAGCAAGACCCAACCCCTAATGAACAAGTTCTAGTTTCCCACATGGAGGATTGGACAAAAACAGAAGATAAATCAATGTTACAACAAGAAAGAGTGGTTACCAAGCCCTCCCTGAAGTTCCACTTCATTCAAATACCTAACTACAACACAGAGAGCCAGAAGTGGTCAACCCATTTTACCAATCAGATTACATAGACCAATGAGTCATCTAAGGTAGATAAACCTTTTGAAGAACAGTTTCAAATAGACCTGGCACAAACATTTTCTCTTGCTGAGATATTGCCTATTCATTGATTCCTTATGTGTAGTTGTTTACACCGAGATGGACTTAGCACACAGTAGCTACCTTTTCTCTCTCCCAAATCATTCTGTTTTTGTAACTAGGAGCCAATTACTCTTTTTTTTTTCTTTTCTTTTTTTGTACTGGGGATTGAACTCAGGGGTACTCAACCACAGAGCCACATCCCCAGCTTCATTTTTGTGTTTTATGTAGAGACAGGGTCTCACTGAGTTGCTTAGTGTCTCGCTGTTGCTGAGGCTAGCTTTGAATTCATGATTCTCCTGTCTCAGCCTCCCAAAGTGCTGGGATTACAGGCTTGCGCCACTGCATCCAGCTGCCAATTACTCTTTAGAGGATTTGTGATGGAGTTGATGAACTAGGACCAAACTCAAACTAGCTTAAGCAAATAAAAGATTATATTGTATGGATACCAGGGACATTTGTAGGAGTCAAGGAAAAATCAGAGAATCCAGTCTTAAGCAAGGCTGGGATGCATTTGAGCCTCACAAACAACTAAAACCAGAGGCTTCATCTCTGCCACTCTCTGCTTCTCCCTACAAGAGCTCAAGTTCCTACTTCCCTGAAGTCCCTCTTTCTCCCAATGGCAGAAACCCCAGCCACCAACAGTTTCCCTCATTCCACTGGAAAGAGGGCCTACCCTCCACTGTCTTCTGGACTCCTAAGTCCTCACAGCACTTTGGTCCATTCTGTCACAGGGTTGCTTCCACTACAGCCTGAGGTGGAGGTGCAGCCTGGCTCACGACAGCTGCTGCAATTGATCAGAATAGGTGAGGAGCTTTATAAAACATATACCCCCACTCCAGCGTAAAGTCCTTCGTGGCTCATTAAATTTATAAAGATAAAGTGGAACTCCATTGTGGGTCCAACACACATTCTCAGTTTGGACCTTGCCTGCCCCTCCTGCCTCTCAGTGACCTCTCTGAAATCTCACCATGCTGGATCACATGCTCTTTCACCAGTGTGTAAATTCTGCTTCCTCTTCCTGGAAGGCACTCCCCCCTGACTAGCTCCAACTATTCTAACTAAAGACTTTTTAAGATTTGTATGATCAGGAGATACCTGAAAAGTTTTGCTGGTCCCCAACCCCCATCCTGAGATATGGCTCTATTCATGCCCATGTGGGCCTCTATCAAAATCCTTATCAGTGTTTTTGTGTGTTTGATTTTACTATTACTGTTAGGTCGGTTCAGGGTCCAGGGTGTCCAGTTAGGGGGGCCGGTCAGGGCAGCTGAGGAACGGATTGGCCAGCCAGATGTTGACATCAACGGTAGAGGCGCCTCCTGTCAATCAGTGGGCTTTTCCTGACTTACCTAGGAAGGACTCTGGCCTTGTCTTCCTGCCCAGCCCTCCCCTTCCTGACCGGGCCTTTTAAAATTTTCTGTACCCCGGAACACGTGCGCCATTCTCCCAGACACACTCTGATGGACGGGAGAGTTCAGCCCCAGAGCGTGTATTTCCAATAAAGCCTTGCCCAGCAGTTTTAATTCGCCTCCTTTTGGTCATCTGGCTTTACAATTACATTCTGAGTGATAGATACAGGAATTAGAAAAATAATGTAGTCTGAGGAAAAGAATGGCCAAGCATTACCTTCATTTCTCATAACAATGTTTTCCTGATGTTGGTCATGCTGGCAGCTCCCACCTTCCCCAACACTGTCTTTTTAATGCTAATCATGCCGGTAGCCCTTACCTTCCCCAGCTCTGTCTCTTTGATGCTACTCACACCTCCCCCAACAAATGTCTTCCTGAGACTAATCCAGGGAAGAAGAGGACGCTGAACTGAAGTGATAAACTGATTATTTTAATTGGCAAACAACCCCAAATTCCTAAATGCCCGCCAAAACTTAAGAGCCTATATAAACCCAGTCCCATCCTTTGCTCTCTCTCTGTCTCATTTTCCACTGGGAATATGGGTCCACCACCTCCACAGATGAATCCTGCTCCCGAATAAAGCCTCCCATGACTTGCATAGTTTCCTGCCGCCGTGATCGTGATTCTTTTTGTCCTTACACTGAGTTTATAGGCAAGACTACATTTTCAGTTCCAAGCACAGAGGTGGTAACATAGGAAATGTTTGGTAAAGTTTAATTGCCTAAAACACCAATGACATGCATTGATAAAACCATGTGTATTGGTGGGGATGAAAGGTCATAGTCATGACCTTGCACACAAAATCCAACCAGCTGCTCCATAAGAAACAGAATCCAACATTGCATATAAAATATTGGATTTTAAATCTGGGTGCCTACCTGCAAAGTCATTCCTTCTTATGATCTTGGTTAAAATGCTTAAACTGGTTCTCCTTGCCTATAAACAGAGTTTATAATTATCGCTAAAGGGGGTTGGGGGGTGCCACGTGGGTCCTGCTCAACGAGTTGGGGTCCAGAAAAGACGAGGAAGGGGTCTTCAGGGAGGAAGACAATATGGGGTCTCTCTGGACGGTGGCAGTCCGCGGAGCCAAATTCCCCAGGCCCCGGGGTGTAGGTAAAGAATCAGCTCTGCCCCAGTGAGAGGCAGAAACACTGGAGCCAGATGCAGAAAACACCATTTATTCCAGAATGTATAGAAGCTTAAACACACTCTTGGACCAATCAGACCCAAAGGTCACAAACAAAGGGGTACTCTTTGGCAAGAACACAGTCTATTAGCATAGAATGGGGAAGGATGGAAGAGAGAGGTTGGAAGGTATGGAGCGTGCTCCTACATATAACAATGCCTATAAAATGCAAAGTATCAAGCTGGACGCAGCGGCACACACCTGCAATCCCAGCACTCTGGGAGGCTGAGATAGGAGAACCGCAAGTTCAAAGCCAGCCTCAGCAATGGCAAGATGCTAAGCAACTTGGTGAGACTCTATCTCTAAATAAAACACAAAATAGGGCTGGGGATATGGCTCCGTGGTCGAGTACTTCTGAGTTCAATCCCCCATACCAAAAGAAAAAAAAAATGCAAAGTATCATTGAGATTCTTTTGTATGGCATCATGGTTACTGGTGAGAGAAGGTAGCCAATATCCTGATCACTAATCAAAGTTAGTCCTCATTCTTGGATATGAAATCACTGTTCAAACACAATGCTGGCCATGTGCAGTGGCACACACCTGTACTCCCAGAGACTCAGGAGGCTGAGGCAGAAGGACCTCAAGTTCAAGGCCAGGCTCAGCAACTTAGCAAGCTCCTGTCTCAAAATTAAAAGGCTGAGGTTCTATCTTAATGGTCGAACACCATGGGTTCAATCCCTAGTATCCCCCCCAAAAAAAGATAATGCTGGTCATGATTTCTATTTTTGTGACATTTGGGTATTGCAACTTACACAGGGACCTGGGTCTTTTGTATGCATTTTATGCTCCTCATGACTTTGTATTCACTGGGGCCCAACTGTCCTTGGAGGCCATGCTGTGGGAGCAGGTCACAAGCAAAGCTCCTATAATGAGCTCTTCCGGGTATAGCCAGCAAAACAACAAGCCTTGAAAAAGATCTAACCTGACCACACAAATTCCCATGCTTTCACAGGTCAGCCTCTAGTGAGGTAAATAATAAATAGGAAAGGCCAAAACTAACTGTGAGAATAAGGGCCATATTATTCATCTGTAAGGATCATCTATTAGGTTTTAAGGATTCATATATGAAACACTGTTAAGCTTTTCTACTATTTATAATTATTAACAAGTTGCAGAGAGGCTGGTAATTATCCTCTGGGCATACCACTCAGATAGTCTGCAGGTCTAAGAAGGTTGATTCATTCCTAAGGTCAGGTGATGTCTAACAGGAATCCAAGGAGGTAGCATATAGAATAACCAGGTAACCATTAGCAACAAGCCCATAAATACATGTAAGACATTTGAACAACCTAGCCCAGAAAGAAGGAACCATGGCCTCATTAGGATTTGCACATTTTAAAATTTTGTTCTGCTACTAATGGTACAATTTGTGGTTAGCATCCTCTAGGTAACCAGCATATGAAAACCAGAATGTAAACCTGAAGCAGATGGAAATTAGAAATTCTTTCTTCATTGCGTGAACGTTTAGGAAGCACTCACCGAGTACCTAAGATAAGTTCCTAGCCCCAAGGGGAAGGTAAATGTGTAAACCAATAATACACTAAAGGTAGCCTCCCAGATGTGCACAGAGGACAAGGAGAGACAAGAGAAAGGAGCAGCTAATTCTCCCTGGGGACATTGGAAAGGATATCTTTGAGGATGTGGCTCTTAAGCTAAATCTTGAGAAGCTCCTCTGGCTGAGCAGCGAGGAAAGGGCATCCCAGGTTAAAGAGAAAAGCTCAAGAGCTCTTGAATTGTTGCTCACCAGGAGGCAGACTGGGCCCCTGCTGGGCATGTGCCAGGCAAGCAGGCCAAGAACCTCAAAGGCAAGCAAAACAGGATTGGGGAGAGCCAGAGAGGAAATGGCCAAGGCTTTAGAGAGCTGAGAGGTCAATAGGGACAAAATCCAGGTCAGATGGCGACACAGCCAACCGGTCAGAGGCTGGCAGAACAGGCACAAAGTGGAGAGCTAGAGGACAAAGGCTCATGTTTATTGGTAGCAGCCACTTGTGTGTGGGTCTGGCTTAAAATCACAAGCCCAGAACATACAAGTTTTGAGTCACAGAGTGACTTAGGGAAGCATGCAACAGAACAGGAGCCAAGTATTCTTGGAGAAGTGGGGTGGCAAGAGGAGAGCCCCAAAAGTGGGCCAAGAGTCGATGATGGAAGGTTTTTTCTGCCAGCTGAAGAATTTGGGCTTCATCTTGTAATCCATGGGGAACCCTCACAGAACTCTAAGCAGGACAGTGACACAGAAACACACTCTAGAAAGATCATTCTGGCAGTTCTTTGGAAGACAAGCCAGAGTGGCCTTTCTTGAAAGGTAGTGACCATCCCACCTGTATTGGAACAACTTCATGTTTATTTTAATGAAGAAGCATCATTTGAGCTCTGCTCCAGACCTATGGAATTTGATTGAAACGGGAAGACCTAAGAATTTGCATTTTAAACTAATTTCTCCTTAGTAATTAGGGAGCATGGTAGAGTCTGCAAACAATTGGATTCCGGGAGCAGAAATGAAAGGGAGATTGTAATTACCTGGGCAAGAGAGCATAGGGCCTGTGCTGAAGAGGAGATACAATGGAGAAATATGTAAGCAAAGATCCTGTCACATGAAGTAAGTATACAATATGTGTCCATCAAATGTGTAAATGAATGAAAGGAATATAATCAAGTTCTCAAGACTCATAGGATGGGAAGGGAGGTCAACTTTAGACCATTAGATAAACCCATATGAATTTTCCATTTTTGTATTGGCAAATGGGAATGGGAATTCATACAGTTCAATTTAATGAA
Organism: Geosciurus inauris; assembly: GCA_004024805.1. Classification (NCBI taxonomy): domain Eukaryota; kingdom Metazoa; phylum Chordata; class Mammalia; order Rodentia; family Sciuridae; genus Geosciurus; species Geosciurus inauris. The sequence goes on along the minus strand of PVHX01001049.1, from coordinate 13,163 downwards.
ATCAATAAAAGCTCTGTCCTTACCATTTAGGTTCTACCTATGCAGTATCATGAAGTCATATGCCACTCATTCTTCACCGACAATAGAGGCTCCACAGAGTGATTACAAGGGCATTAGCTCCTCTTCCTTAGCCTCCATGAGTCTGTAGGGAGTTCAAGGGATTGGGGGCTGATCAAGGAAATCACCAGAAGCAGCAACACACAAACTTTATTGAGCAGCTCTTAGAGTTGCGCAAGAGGGTAAATCTGTTCCCCTGAGGTTTACAGAAGAGGACAAGGAATTCTCAGGGAAAAGGGGCATTAGACAAAGAGGTGACATGTCCAGGTGATGTCACACAGTTGCTTGGGGGCAGGGCATGACTGGCTCAGAGAGTTCTTTTTTCTTTTTTCTTTTTTCTTTTTTTTAGGTACTGGAGATTGAACTCAGGGGCACTGGACCACTGAGCCACATCCCCAGCCTTATTTTGTGCTCTTTAGGTAGAGACAGGGTCTCACTGAATTGCTTAGCGCCTCGTCATTGCTGAGGCTGGCTTTGAACTCACAATTCTTCTGTCTCAGCCTCCCTAAGTGCTGGGATTACAGGTTTGGGCCACCATGCCCAGCTCAGAGAGTTCTTAAGGGCTGTAGCCCTTTGGGGTGATGTAACCGCAGGTCTCTATCTTATCAAAGGCCAACAGATGCTAGATGAACTCTCATAGGTTATATAAAGCAAGCAGGCTCTAAATTGCTTTAAAAATTGTTTGAGCTATTTTTAAAATAATTGGATGTGTAAAACTTTTAGTTTGGCCCCAGCTTTTTTTATCAAAGGGTCTCAGCCTGCAGTGAAGAAATAAACCCCAAGGGCCAATTCACAGAGACCATCCTTGGCTCCTTTCTCTAACACAGTCCTAGCCTGAGTGACGCAGCTCCATCCCTCCCCCTCCCCCATTCTCTGTTCCGTGTGGTAGGAAGACTCCTGTGCCACCACAAACAGTCATGCAGTCAATAGGTGAGACCAGCACAAGATTGGAAGGCAGGAGAAAGGCGTCTGGGTGTTTTCCACTCTCTTCTCTGCCTCTGCCTTGGGCTGCACTTATAGCAGGGCCACCTTTGTGTTTGAGGTAATTCCTGCCCCTGGGCTTTGAGGACTCACCTTCTCCCTTCCATTGTCCCTCCAGGGTTAGGATGGTAGTAGCACCCAGCTATTGCTAATCTTTTAGTTGTCTCTTTGTCCTCTGGTTGGTTTCTCAGTCTCATCTAATGCTTGTGTAACTTTCTCTCTTATATTCCCTCTATTTTAAATGCTATGAATACTAGGGGCGGTGACTCACGCCTATCATCCCAGCAACTCAGGAGGCTGAAGCAATCCCAGTGGCTTGGGAGGCTGAGACAGGAGGATGGAGAGTTCAAAGCCAGCTTCAGAAAGTTAGTGAGGCATTTAGCAACTCAGCAAGACCCTGTCTCTAAAAAGAATTATTTAAAAGGGCTGGGGATATGGCTTAGTGGTTAAGCACCCCTGGGTTCAATCCTCAATACCAAAAAAAAAAAAAAAAAGGAAGAAAGAAAGAAAATGCTATGAGTGATTTCTGACTTGATGGTTGGACAATCTCTTTGTTCTCCCTAGGACTCCACCTTATGATAATAATGGGTACAATCTTTATCACAGAAGATTAATATTTTCATGGTCTTACATAAAGTGTGGGTAAAAACATCTGTAAAAAGAGAGTCTACCTATTTAAAGAATGCAATCTAAGGAATGGGAAATTTTCAGCCCCAAGATAAGGCCTCCAAGCCTACCAGCCCTTCCCTCCATCCCTAAGTCCTTCCATGCCAAAATCCTGAAGCCACCAATTCACAGCAACCATTCCTCATGCTTCAAGCCAGACCAGGATTGCACATTGGCATGCAGGGACACGGGAGAAATCATCTCCAAGAACAAAGTTGAAATTCAGGTAAGAGCCCAAGTCTCCCACGCTGTGGTACATCAACACTTAGGAATTTGACACTCCTCGGAGAATCCTCTGACTCCTGAAGTTGGCCAGCCTTCATTAGTTCTCCAAGGTCTACTTTTATAGCATCTTTCTAAAACAAAGAAAAACAGTAAAATCACCTCTGGCCTCATAGTGCAAAGATATTTCCTGTTAATCCTTTGGTATACTTCCAATTTCAGTATTTTCCCCCACTGTAAGTATATGCTGGTTCTTTTACTTCAAGAGGATGATACTGTATATATTGCTTTAGAATCTGATTTTCTCCATTTAGTATACTGTGAACTTCCCTCAAAATCTATTAAAAATCTTGTACATTATCTTTTAAAGTGATACATAGTGTTCTAGAAGATAGGACTATCTCACCATTTTACTAGTTTGCTACATTCCCTGGGGGACTCAAGGAAGACAGTGTTCTGATGAAAACCCTCATTATGCATACTTTTCCTATTATCTTCAGTATAAGTTCCTAAAGAGGAATTTCTTTAGTAGCAAGTGTACCCATTTTAATACTGTTAGTCAGCTTTCCATTACTGTAACAAATACCTGTGTTAATTGACTTAGAAGAGATTTATTTTGGCTCAGTTTTTGAGGTTTCAGTCCATGGCTGGGCAGATCTCTGGCTTTTAGGTCTGGGGGTAGGGACAGCACATCATGATGGGAGCATGTGACAAAACAAACCTGGTCATATCACCGCCAAGAAGTAAAAGAGAGGAAGAGCTTGGGTCCCAAGAACCAATTCCAGAGTATGCCCTCAGTGACCTGAGGATTTCCCAGTAGATCTTGCCTCTTAAAGTTTCTACCACCTCCCCAAAGTGCTAAGTAGGAACGAAGCCTTTAACACATGGGCCTTTGGGAAACATGTAAGATCCAAACTAGAGCAAATGCTTAAGGCAATTTTACCAAACAGCCACAGGGAGGTGTTTGTTTTAGTTTGGTTTGGTTTTGGTTGCTGTTGTTTCTTATGTGGTTTGGTGGGGTTGTTTTGTTTGTTTGTTTGTTTGTTTTGGTTTTTTTGGTATTTTCAAGTAACAAATGCCAATGCTAGTAATATACAAATTATGACACAAAACCAATTAAATTATCATTTCTGGAAGGCAAGGATTTGGCAATGTTCATCTCAGTATCTCACATAATGTCTATCCACAGAAGTGCAATAAATGTTGAGTCTGGGGGAAAAAAAAGATGGGTATCATTCAACTTCTATGAATGATTTTCATAAAATAAGGACACGTACAATGCTTTGTCCCACAGTTCTTAACCCTGACCGCACATCAGAATCACCTAGGCAGCTTTGCAAGATTAAGGAGCTCGGAGCCCACTCTGTACCAGTGAAATTAGAATCTGAAAGGAGGGAGCGGTCCTGGCATCAGTATTTTTTCAAAGTTCTTCTAGGGATTCTAATGTGCAATTAGGGTGAGGAATGGATACTCCTCAAAAATGGCAGGTAACTGAGGAGGAAAAGGGGAATTTCTTGCTTTTCCCTAATCATCGTGCAGAATACAACACAGTAGAAATGAGAAAGCTCAGCAATGAGGGGACTATAAGGACAGACGGCTGGATTTCATGGCATTTAAGCTGACAGAGCCAGTTTGATATCTTTCAAAGCAGGATGTTTTCTTCTGTTCCCAAAGTGCCAAGCTTTCAAGAAAACCCTATCTTTTCATCATCCCTATATGGAAACCGGGACAACAGATGGCAGGATAACGGATTGTGTCTGCTCAAGTTAGAGCTGCTTTTATTTGCAAAGCACCAAATTCCTACTGACTGCAGGGACAGGTTGATATGATTTATTACAAATGGAAACGGAGGCATCATGGGCTCTGTCTTTGCTCATTACCATAAGACAGAGTCTTGCCTCTGACTAGGACAGATTGGATAGCGGTTGACAGAAACTGCAGGGGCTGAAAGAGGCTACTCCTGTTCGCAATGACTAAGTGTTGTAGAATCTCCGTATGCCCAGCCAGGAAGCCTGGATTTCACAGCAGTAGAGTTTCCCACCAGCATCCTGCTTCTACAGATCAGACCACAAAGTACAAGGGAAGCACCGTTTGTATTTATTTTTCACTGCTAACACTTTAATTATATTCTCCCACATGTGCTCTCAAAAATGCAGCATGACATTTTGAACAAAAAAAAGCAATAGGTGCAGCCTATCCATTCTTGAACGGCATCAGCTCCGGGGTCCTGAAAGAGACTCCACCAGTGACCCTCAGTGACCCCTTTCTAGTTCATCAGTGCAAACTCCTGAGCCAACCATCAATTGGAGGCTGCTTTCTGCCAGAACTGTTCCCGGCTCCTGGCAAGGTTGGCTTACAGAAAATCCCCAGCCCTGTGGGAAAGGAAGAGAGAAGAAGGAACTCAAGGTAAAGTGGGAAGGGATGAGCCATCTATCCATGAAGAGGTAAAGACCAGAACCAAGCCTTGGTGGAGGCACTCACTACCCTGTCCTGACCCAGGAGCATTTAATGATGCTTGGAGAAGAGTTGGTGATGTGAAATGGGCCTTAGAAATCTTTTGATTCAGAACTTCTAATTTACAGATGAGAAAATGAAGCTAGAGGAATAACAGATTTGCTCAACATGGTGAAAATAATATCAGGGGCTGTATTTAGCCTTCGGGTCTTTCAATCATCAGTTCCATCTGCTTTGCACGCCCAACAGGTCTCCACTTTGGCTTCCCATTAGGATCTCTTGAGGGAGCTTCTAAAAAATGACCTATATCCAGCCCAACCCCCTGAGATTCCAGTTGAACTGGTCTGGGGTGTTTTGACAGCTCCCCTGGTGATCATGTGCAGCAGGCCTGGGAGCCCCTGCACCCTGAAAGCTAGGCTTGCTCATGGTCTGTTGCATTTAGCTCCATAATGAGCCCAGCCCTGTCCTAGGGCTGGGGTTGTGAAAATGAATCAGCTTGCTTCTTGCCCGAAAGCTGCTCGGCATCTGCCAGAAGAGCATACCATGGAGAGCTGGCGTAACAATATAAACATAAATAAATAATGACAATGATTGACTTTATGGGAAAGTGGAGGGAAGTGACATTGGAGTCCATGTTTAGAGGATGAATAGGAATTTTCTGAGAGGACAAGATGCAGAAAGGTGTTCTAGGGAGAGGGAACAGCCAAAGAGCTGAAGGCACCACAACATGACACGTTTGTAGTTTGGTTTGTCCAAAGCAGGTGCAGGTGGAACAGTGGCTACTCAGGAAGTAGGCAAGGGCGGGATCCCAAAGGGCTTTTTATAGAAGCCATTCTAAGGGTTATCCTGAATGGTAATCCACTAAGATATGCTATGCAGAAAAATGAGAAGCAAAACCTGTAATTTAGGAAAATAACTCTAATGATGGTAGGAGTAATGAACTGGAAAGGGAAGAAGCCAAAGGCAGAAAGGCCAGTTGAAACAGGTGGCAAAGCCAGGTATGGTGGCACACGCTTGTAATCCCAGAGGCTCAGGAAGTTGAAGCAGGAAGATCACAAGTTTGAGGCCAGCCTCAGCAACTAAGGGAGGCCCTGAGCAACTTAGAGAAACCTTGTCTGCAAATAAAAAATGAAAAAGGCTGAGGATGTGGCTCAGTGGTAAAGCACCCCTGGGTTAAATCCCTAGTACCAAAAAGAAAGGAAGAAAGGAAGGGGTAGCAAAGAGATGAGGATCTGGGCGGAAGGAGCCAAGCAAGTAGCAGCATGGACTGACAGCAGAGGATAGAAGACCCAGATTCTGATAGCTGCCACTGAGTCATTGCATTTGGGAGGTGGGATTGGTACACTACATGGCTGACGGGCTAAAGGATGGAAAGGTCTGGTTTCAACCTCATTTCTCTCTCCCCCCTTCACATACTCTGAACTAAACAACTCCCCACTTCCTTTCAAAATAGGATTTTTTTAAATGAAGGCAAGAGCAAAGTTTAGCCCGCTCAAACTCCAGGTTCTCAACAGCAGAAGGCATCCTACTTCCTGAGAACAGTCTTCCCTATTCATATTTGGAGAAAACTACTATACTTTCAAAACTGCTGAAAGTCACCTGCTCTGGGAAGATGTCTGCTACCTATAGACCTCGGTTGTGTCCAAGACCACTTTTGTATTTCTCTGTCAGAATGTGGAGAATTGCCCTCTGTGGTCAGTATTTATTGCTTTATACATGTCCCCCCACCCTGGTAGATAAGCTCTTTTAAAATTCCCACTAATCTTCCAGCCCTTTAAAAGGGTAATATACTGCAAGGATTAAGACAGTAACCACCAGGGGCCATCTTAGTCTCCCAAAAGATTTTCAAAGGTAGAAGCATTGTCTTATTCTGCTTTCTATCCTAACACAATGCACAGAAGGGATATATGATTTAAAAAAAAAAATCTGTTGAATGAATGAATGAATACTGAAGGCCAAACCCATGGATTCCAGGGAAATGTGTAATAATGACAATACTTACAGGATACTGCAATCCCTCCCCTACCTCAGAGTGCCTCAGATTCAACTGTCCATCATACCCCCGAGAACAAGGGTGGAGTGTTGCACTAGGAAACCACACCCAAGCAATTTGGACCAGCCCCCTTTGAGAATGGCTTCTGGGGCATTCTCTCAGAGGAGCCTTTAAGCAGGACAGGGAGTGGAAGGTGGAAATGAGCCTGCCTTTCCAGGAAAAAGGAAGCTTATCACTGTCATCTGAGCAATTCTCCCCTCTCTCGGGTAACTAGTATCCTCCAGAAACCTCTCTTCCTCCAAGAACCTTGGGTAAGTTCCTGATGAGTTGATACACTAGTGATTGTGATCTTAATCCACCAAGGATTTTATCCTTTCAAAGTGCTGCAAGATTCCTAGGAAATTCAGGTACTATTGAAGGGAAAAATTTAGGTCTCAACACTGGCTCCCCTGCCAGGAAGAACTTAAGAGTCCATTCAGCTCCACGTGAGCCACACATCCAGGCGACAAAGTCCAGATCTTGAGTCTAAACGGGGCAACTGAAGGCAAGACCTGGAATCATTACAGCAGTTGGAATCTGCTTGTGGTCAGAAATGGTGAAACTAAACGGGATACCTGTACCTGGAGCCATTTCTCTACACTTTCTTCTTCCCCTGTGGCAGTTGTGCTATTAAGGTTAAGGCTAGGTATACTTGGGGCTGAGAGAAGTGCAGGAGACATGTGAAGAGAATAAAAAAGAAGAAGGAAGGAAGAAACTCTTCGTGCACACAAGTATATGTCAGAATTTTACCAGGTGCTCTGCTGAAAGCAGTAGACTGAACACCCTCCAAACAGGCTGCATTTCCCTCCAGGAAACTGAATAGCATGACCCCACAGTGAAGTTCCTTCTGAGGTCTCAGCTCGCCTGCAAGTTCCTGGCACTGCTCTCCAGGGTGAGTCTGCTGCAGATGGAGGTACAGAGGCTGGGCGAGGCAGGTAGGGCTGGCCCAGTCTTTCTCTCGGGTAAGATTAGACTTCAGGACTGTCAGATGCCTGATAGGAATCTTCAAACAAGAAAGCTACTCTTCCTGGGAGACCTATCAGTCTTAAATCACCTAGAATTCTGGGGTGGAGACTCAGCTTGTACCTTTAAGGTACTTGTGAAGAAAGAATACAAAGAATCATGCTGTGGCCAAGCTTAAAAGAAATCCCACAGAATGGAGAACACAACCTCGGCATCTGGCAGTGTTTTTGTAGCACCTGCCGCTCAGCTAGGCAGATGTGCTCTCTCCAGGACAATGCTGGAAACCTCCAGAATTTTTTCTCCAGCAGCCTTCCTGATTTGATTCTATTCTTTAAGGCCAGCACTTTGTGCTTTAGTCCTTAAGTTTGACTGGCAGTATGAATAGACTGGACCCTCAATATAGATTGTTTGAATTTTCAGGGGAAAACATCAACTGTGTCTCCACATTACACTATGGATTTGATAAGGATAGTCTTTCTTCCAATCAGATCTAGCTGGAGAATTTCCATATCTTGCTACAAAGTCCTTACAGATTCCAGCCCCAAAATACTGTCCACCTAAAACCTCCCAGGGGGATGGTTCCCAGAGTAGGTTTTTTGGGGGTTTTTTTGTTTGTTTGTTTTGTACCAGAGATTGAACCCAGCAGTGCTTCACCACTGAGCCGCATCCCCAGCCCTTTTTTTAAATTTTAAGAGAAGGTCTCGCTAAGTTACTTAAGACCTCGCTAAATTGTTGAGGCTGGCAACTTGCGATCTTCCTGCCTTAGCTTTTGGAGCCACTGAGATTATGGGTATGCATACCACACCCTGCCCAGAGTAGGGTTTTTGGTGGAACCCAAGTCTATCTAGCAACTCTTCCCTTTTCTAGAAAATGACCCTTAAAACAAAAAGGCCTAAAAGCTTCCCCTAAGGGCCTCCTTCTCAGTAGATTTGGCAAGCATTAACTAAGCACCCATTATGTGCCAGGCACCTTGCTGGCAGTAGAGGACTGACCATAAAGTATGACATTGGCCCTTAGAGATAGGGTTTATTGAAAGCTCTCAAGTTGTCTAAATCCTTAGATTATCCAGGTCTCACTTCCTGCCTTCACCGCAGTTGACCTTCTGGTGTTGCCCCAGTGACAGCTGAGCTAAACTCTGTTGCAGTTTTCCTCCTGGCACCCCTCTAAGCCTGGGAGAGGGAGGTGTACAAAGTAGAACCCAGGCAGCAGGGAAGCCAAGCCACCCATGCATTCTGCCTGCAATTTGACCGTGCCACCGTCTGTTGGTGTGCTCATCTCTCCAAAGCCTGCACCTGCAGTCTTCACAACCTGCCTTCTCCCTGCAGAAGGGAGTCAGGAATAACAACTGTGCCAAAACCAGCCTGAGAGTCTTGACCCACATTTCAGAGTTTCCAAACCAGTGCAGCTGAGGCTATCCTGCAGCTGTACCTTTAAGAGAATAATGCAGGCTGCTGAGCTCATCTTCTGCTGGGCTTGCTGTGGGAAAGGTGTGGTCCTGCTTCTTAATATTTTTCTTTTGCCAGAGTCAAAAGACATGGAAGAATTATTGCAAAATAGCTCACCTTCGCTCTCCACCTGGGAGCACAGAAATATTGGAGCAAACATCAGTCTTAAGGAGTCATTATATTCATAGCAAGAATAATAAATAGACATTTTCATTCTCTTTCCTTAGAATTGTTACTAATTCTCAGGTGCTCAGTCCCTGGACCCCTGGCATGAAGAAGAATTCTGGGAAGTTCCAGAGACCAATAATAGTCATCAGAAGCATTGTTCAAATTACACTTGTTCTGCACTTTCCTTCACTGCAATTGGGTTTGCAGTAGTGAAAAGCTAGGCCTCCATATACTAATCTTAAGAACTTGGTGTTGAACTTTGTTATAAATCTCACTTCTGCAACTATTTGCAATGTGATCCTGGATTAGAGATTTTTTCTAAGTCTCAGTTTCCTCATCTGTAAAATGAAGTTAGTAATTGTACCTATTTGTAGAACTGACATGATGATTAAATTAGAGAGATGATTGCATTAAAGTGTGTAGCACAATGTGTGGCCCATAATCGGTGTTCAACAAATGGTCCACTAATGTGTTGGGGGTCTGGAGTGGGAGGTGGGTCACATCTCTTTGACAGCCATCATCTATTGACCAGGGAGACTGGGAAGGCAGCAATTCTATTAAAATCCCATCTCTTTCCTCTCTGTTTAGCATTGACTTTATTCGTTCTTGTCTGCCTGCTACTCCCGCTACAGTATAAAACTCACTAAAGACATGGATTAAGAGCCCAAGGAAGCTGGGCATGGGGGAGCACACTTGTAATCTTAGCAACTCAGGAGGCTGAGGCAGGAGGATCACAAGTTCGAGGCCAGCCCCAACAACTTAGCAAGGCTCTGAGCAACTTAGCAAGGCCCTATCTCAAAATAAAAAATAAAAATAGGCTGGGGATGTAAAGCCTCCCTGAGTTCAATCCTGGTACCAAAAAAAAAAAAAAAAATCCCAAGTCAGCAGTCTTTCTACATAACATATGGTCAATAAATATTAGTGGATGGAGGTATGGATATTTTTTCAGCTGATTAGTTGATTATGAATTCTGATGTTGATAGGTATTAGTAATCAAGACATATTTAGTCCAAGTCTGGGTAGACATGGGTAGTTTAATATTTACTAACATTTTCTCTTACCTGACACCTGGTCCCTTAGATATTAAATCCAAAGTCTTTAGATCTTGCTACTTTGCATGACTGGGTTAGATTGCATATGAGAATTTTGCAAAGCAAAAAAGATACATCACATCAATTTGCCTCTCAATTCCTATTCCTCTCAAAAGGCCTTCAAGTGACAGAGTCCCCCAGCAATAACCACGTGTAAGGCAAAGAGATTAAGACTTTAGCTGGGAAGATATTAAATGAGTCTCTGGGATATAGTAAAAGACATATTCCAAGGGTAATTCCTTCCCGTGAATTTCTTTCTGACTTGAACAAGCCCTCAGATGGAAGGTTCCTGTTGGATAATGACAGAAGATATATTAAAATCTGGTTACAAGTCACTGCTGGGTACTTTGAATTAAGTTATGCTATGGGTCAGATCATATCCCCAGGTACAGTGGTGTGTACAAAGTATTGCTCCTGATAACAATAAAACCCTATAATATAGAGTTTCAAAGGCACAGAGTCCCTCAGTAATAAAAATCTGCAAATAACCCGGGTGTTATCTTTACCCACTTTCATCAGCATTCCAGGAAAAGTCTCCTGTGCGTCTCCCTCCCGATCTCTTAGGAGTCATGGTGATAATGAGAGCATGGGCAGCAGGTGGCAGATGAATCAGAGTGGGGTGTTGTAGTCCAGGCTGGCTGGATTTAAAAGCAGAGTTGGCTTGAAAAGGAAACAAAGAGCCAGCCTGGCTCATAATGGCTCTGAGGGAATCTGGATCCCAGACAGAGAAGCCAGAGTGGGGATTTGTCTGTGTTTGTTTTAATAGAGCAGTGAGACCAGGAAAAAGTCCTCAGTGCCATCTGTAGACTTACTGCTGCAGGGAGAAAGATTCAGACGCAGCAATGGGACTTCCTCTCACATCCAGGAGGGTATCTGCCTTCAGTAAGTCCCCAAGGCTGTAAAGGAAGCTTTGCCTGCTCAGTGAGCATAGCTGGCTGGTTGCCGTATCCATCTTTAAGAGTTCCTTCCTCTGAGTAGCCTTGCCCAGCTGGCCCCATCCAGCTTGATGGCCCAGGTCACCCAGGGAGCTCTTAATCCCCCCTCACCAGAACATGAGACAACCACATGACCCAGAGTTTCCCTCCAAATATTTCACCCATTGTCCCACAATCACATTTGTCTGACAAGTGTTTTCAATGGGAAGGAGGAGGAGAGGAGTTAGAAAGAACAGCCATGGAAAACATCGCTGTGATGATGACCAGTTCCTTTACCAAGTCCCTCACCTCCTCCATGCCTACCTTCTCAGAAAGGCCTTCTTGGAAAGTATACTGTGGCCACCCCTCCCAGGACTCCCATCTCCGGACACTGCTTTATTTTGCTCCACAGAGATTACCTTTGACATAATTCATTTTATATTTGTGTGTTCACCATATCTTTCCACCAGACCAGGCAAGGATTTATATCTGTATCACTTGGTGTGTTCCAGCACCCAGAACAGTGTGTGGCATCTAGTAAGTACTCAATCAAGATATTTTTAAATCAATGCTAATTCCTTGCATGGAGGAAGCCTCCAAGCCAACCCTGCAAGTTAACATTGGCTTCTAAGGGAGCCTCAGTGTCCCACCAAGAATAAGGCAGGCCACTCTATGCCTCAAGGGGAGTTCTGTTCTCTGGAGAGTGTTAAATGGCTACTGTGCCAGTGGTGTAGTCACTCTACCAGGTTGAAAGTCTCAGAATGTGTGCTGTTCTCTTCTGTTTCTTTCTTGAGTCCAATTTGTTAAAGTCATTGGCTCCTGTTCTCTTCCTTCTTCATCTCTGCCCCACCCCCACCCCCAGGACTCACCTGTGTCAAGAAATCTGCAAAAAGAAGTCAGTCTTGGCCTGAAGCTTGGTCTCCCTGAAACAGCCTGGCCACCCGCCTTTCTTATTCTCACTGGGAGAGGCGACTCAAGGCAGAAAGGGTCTAGTTCTATCAGCCATGCTCCTGGTCGGACAGAAAAAGCCCAATATAGCTCATTTAAGTAGAGGAGAGATTTATTGAAGAATGTTAGGTAGCTAACAGAATCTCTGGGAGTGCCAGAGACCAGGCTTCGAGGCAAAGTAGTTAGAATAACACCCCAAATCATACCACAAATATGGCTCCATAGAGATAGCTTGTCCACCACTACTGGGTTAAGATGCTACAGCTCACCCCATCACCAGCCCAGTGTGGGGAGCTGGAGGCTCCCATAGGAACCTCGAACCTCGTCCACACTGCCTAAGAACACAGACATGGCTGATGCCATTCCCAGTTACATGGGCTTACATGATGCTTACTCCCTGTGGAACCAACTCCAGAGCCTGGAAGGTGTGTCTGACTAAGCCTGTCTCATGCAGGCTCCCTGGTAGCAAGGGAGGCAATATCCACCTTCTCTCATGGGAAATGAGTCCTCAAAGATATGTGGGACACTCCCCAAATGCTGAACCATTGCCAAAGTATGACAAATGTCCACCTCATAGATAGACTCAGGTGTCCTGACCAAATACCCTCTTACTCTACTTTGCTCCAACATGCATTTATTTTTCTTTTCTAATAGATTTACTGAGTAAGACACATGCCATAGAATGTATCCACTGAAAGTATACAAGTCAACGATTTCTAGTATAATCTGAATTGTGCAACAACTACCAATCTATTTTAGAACACTTTCATCACCCCTAAAAGATATCCTGTACCCTTTAACCATCATCTGCCTCTTTCTCTGTTCCTTCTTGGCCTAGCCAACAACTCTTCTAAATTATATCTATAGATTTGCCTATTCTGGATGTTTTTCATGAATAGAATCATACAATCTGTGGTCCTTTGTAACTGTCTTCTTTCATTTTGCATTAAGTTTTCAAGGTACATTCACATTGTAGCATATAACAGTATTTTGTTTTTATTGACAAATAAGAATTCATGGAGCCGGGCGCAGTGGCTCAAGCCTGTAATCTCAGCACTTAAGGAGGCTGAGACAGGAGAATCGCGAGTTCAAAGCCAGCCTCAGCAATGGCAAGACGCTAAGCAACTCAGTGAGACCCTGTCTCTACATAAAACACAAAATAGGGCTGGGGATGTTGCTCAGTGGTCAAGTACCCCTGAGTTCAATCCCCAGTACCAAAAAA
>PVHX01001048.1:108422-233289 GCA_004024805.1 Geosciurus inauris | reverse complement strand
TGTGCCAGGTACTGTTCAAGGCTCAGTGGATATAGCAGAGATCAAAAGAGTTAAAAACCTCTATCATGGAGCTTCCATTTTGGATTATATGATACAGACAAGAAGCCAGAAATATAAGTAAAATACACAGAGTGTTATATACTTTTAAATGCTAACAAAACTAAAATAAAATACTGAGGTTCATGGAAAATGTTGCAGGTGAGATGAAAATAATAGTAACAGGAAGATTCCTTATCTTATTTCTGATTAGAAAATATTCTCTCTGTATGATTATGATTGTTTCTGTGAAATAAACCTTGTTTACATCTTACTGGTTTTTTCAATTTCAGATTTTAAAATTAAGAATAACAGTTAAATTTTATCAAATTCTTTTAGGAGTTTACTTATGTATTTGTCAAAATGTCTCCTTTAATCATTAATTAGATTCTATTTGTGGAATATCAGCACATTTTTTCCTTCCTAGAATTAAATCATCTATTTTTTCTTTTTCTTTTTTTTTTCCTTTACTGGGAATTGAACCCAGGTATACTCTACTACTGAGCTACATCCTTAGACCTTTTTGAAGCAAAATCCTGTTAAATTGCCCAAGGTGGCCTCAAACTTGTGACCTCTCACCTCAGCCTTGCAAGTAGCTAACATAACCGGCATGTACCACTGTACCCAAAGCATTTTTCAGATAACTTGTGATTATTTTTAATATACTATAATTGGTTTATTAATACATTTAGAACTTTGTGGTTCTAGTTTTAAGTAAAATTGGTGTATTTTGTTCAGTTTTCTATTTTCTCTTAAAATAATCAAATTTTGGTATTATTTCAATGATGTACTTTTTATCTTTTTTCAATAGTCTGGAATCCTTTAGATAGAATTAGGATTATATCTTCTCCAATATTGAAAGTAACATTCATATGGTACCTAATATATTAGACTGTTCTAAGAAGTTTATACATATAAACAAGCAATTGTCATAGCAACTCTATCAGAAAGATATTATCCACATTTTATAGATCAAAAAACTGAAGCACTGAAAGCTTACATAGAATATAGGTTTATTTGATTTTGGTGATGTATTTTTAATGGTTGATATTAAATATGCTTTCAAATATCTCATAATCTTTATCTGCTCATGTAATACCTCTTGGATATACTTTACTAACATAAATTTTGGTAAAAAAGCTTCACTTCCCCTAGTTTTTCAAATTTTTTATCTAGAATTGTAAATTTTATTTTACAAATTTGTATTGTTTTCATATCTGTGATTATTTTCACATTCATATTCAAATCATATGAATTTTTCCTAAGGGCATATAGGTATTTTTTTGATCTTTCCAAAGAATTCACCTTCTATTTAAAAAAATTTTAAATCTTAGGCTATATTTTTATTCAATTTTCCTGTTATCTTAAAAATTTACTAACATGAGTATTATTATAATTATTATATTCTATTATAAATATCAAAGGGTTTTCAAACCTGTATTTCCTCTCATTAGAACTTTTAGTCTTAGGATTGTATATGAAATGCTGTCTTTTTCATACCTTCTAGTTTGTAATTGTAGTTTTCATTTCATAACTATTCATTATAAGGAATAATTAAGAGTTATTCCAAACAAAGAAGTATTTGACCATTATTGAATTGTTCATCTGGTATCATGGAGTACAATCTCTAACATTTTACTTCTTTAACATTCTTAAGATTCTCTTTGTGTCCAATTAAGATTAATGATCTAAATGTGCCAGAAACATAAAATATAAATACAAATTTTACACAGATTGGAGTTCTTTATGTGTTTATATGAACCTAAGTGTATATGAATGAGCTTCGTTATTGTATGTCTTTATTATTTTGTGCAAAATTGCATTCTCTATTGATTTCTAAGCAACAACAAAACAACCAAAGGAAATTACACAATTTAAAACATACAATTCATGTCAGTCAAGGATGAGTGTTCAAATTCCTTTAATTTTGGGAGCAATTCAGGAAAGCTTTATATCTCCTTGGAGTAGAAGTTGCCTCTGGAGAAAGAAGAGAAGCAAACTCTCTCATCTACTGTCCTAGGCAAAGATAGACTCGTGCTGAGAGGTAGAAACAAAACCCTTCTGTCTCTGAGGAGGTGGGAAAAAGATCTTCCATCCCCTACCAGGAGCCTTATACTAGTGACAAACAAAATTCTTCCAATGGATAGTTCCAGGCAAAGGTGCATTTGCCATTGGTAGGGGTAAGGGACCATGGCCATCTGCCCTTTGGGGCAGGGAGAGGTTCAGGCTGTTGCAAGGATCTACCACAACTGAAGGAAGAGAAGGACTCTCAGGCCAAGACTCCACACAGAAATAAGACAAAGTTTGGCCACCACAAGAGGAAGTGTTGGAATGCTGAGATAGCCATACTTCTGAGGCCCAAGAGGTAACAGCCTGAGTCTAAGGCTGTATCAGAAGAACTGAAATCTCCAAGAGTCCACTATTATAAGACCATCAGGAAGATTCCTCTGTGGGGCAGGTGAATGAGATCTTCTGAAAATGGAAAGTAGAATAGGAAAACAGAAAAATCTCTGACATCCCATGCCCCTGCTATGTCAAACAAAAGCAACCCATTGTTAGAATTTAGAGTCTTGGTGCACTGAGGGTGATGAGAGCAATGATAAAAAGCCAAACTAATGACTAGATTGACTCAACTGTCCACTCTCCTAGCAGAAGAGAGCCTTATTTCCCTCAATATTTTCTTTTACGTACTGCAATCAAAAAGGTCAAGGTTGAGGTCATTTTTTTTTATTATAATTATTAACACATATTAGTTGTATAACTTAATGGATTTCACTGTGACATTTCATACATGCATATATTGCACTTTTATCATACCTTCCCTCCTTACTACTGTGCTATGCACCCTCTTTACCCTTCCTTCTGGTCCCTTTTCTCTTCCCAAGTGGTCCCAATAGTACTTCCAGGTCCTTTATATCTGCATATATGCTTGTCTTTCTGTATTTGACTTATTTTTTTAATATGATGATTTTTAGTTCTAGCTATTTTCCTATAAATAACATTATTTCATCCTTCTTATGGCTGAATAAGCATAAATGCAAAAATCCTTTGAATTTCTTGATTGGACAGTTAACTTGGGACTTTTATTCTAGAGCACTATTGATTTTCTACTATAATATATTCTTATTAAAAAAATCCAAACAATAAATATTATTGTTACTAATTTGTTATCAAAATAATAGTAAATATAGTCACTAAATTTTTTAACTTATTTTAAACTGATACATAAAACAAAAGTAATATGCATTAATGGGCTACCATGTAAGGTTTTGATAAATACATGTATATATTTCATAATGTTTAAATCAGGTCAAACATTTTCTACTTAAGCATTTATCATGTCTTCATGATGAGAATTTTAAAAAGCTCTTTCTTCTAGATTGATTAAACTATTTTTATTTGAAGGTTTATTAATCATTATATTTTCCCTTGCTGTTCTATTTTTATGTGGGAATCTGGTTTGTAATTTTTTGTTTTTTTTAGAGTTTTCTCAGATAGATGATAGCAAACTTTCTAGGTCTTTCATGTCCATAATATAATTTTGTACATCTTTATCAGAGAATATTTGCTAAGCATAGAATTTTCAGATCATTCTCTTATTGTCTTGGTATTTATTTTCCACTATATTCTTGATTCCAGAAGCTCAATGGCAATCTGATACTTCATCCTTTGTTTTTAACTTATTATTTCTGGTTGGGAGAGTCTGTGTTCTTCTCTTTATCTGTAGAATTCAAGAATTCATTTTTTTTTTCATCTACCCTATTTAGTATTTGGTAAGCCCTTTCAATCTTTAGGAGCTTTATTGTTAAAGCCAAGGAATCTCTTTATTTTCTCCTATTACTTTAGATTAGGGCTACTGGGTGTATTGTTTGGTATTTTAAATATTTTATTGTTTCTACATTTTATTTTCACTCTGTTTTGAAGTAGATTTCCCTCAGTCTTCCACACCATTCATTTGGTTCTCCATACTGGTCATTTTCTCTCCGTTTATCTACTAATATCTTTTAATTTAAAAATCATATGTTTGCTCCAGAAAGTTATTTAAATGTTATAATTGACTCTACTTTAAGGATTTATGTTTTGGGTTGAAACTGGTTAACATTTTCCTCTGACACATCTGGCCATTCTAGTTCAGAGGGGTCATCTGTTAGTAGAATTTTTCTTGGTTCCTTTGTGAGTACTCATATTTTCCTGCATCCACTCATGTTTTCCTCAACCCTAGTGTCTAGATCATGTTTCTGGATTATTTATATGATGGGAAATATATGCATCACAGAAGATACTTTCAGTGTTTTCTAGGAGCAGGTGAGTTGTAACTTACCAATTATCAAGTCTCTGTTGTGGCACCAGGATGAAGGCTCTCTAATTTACAACTTCTAATTACAGGTCTTAATGGGTTCCCAGTCTTGGGCATAGGAACTATCTTAGCTCATCTGTGTGGTTCCTCTGGTAGTCTTTTCGGATTCTAGAAGAAACAAAATTTCAGTACTTCTTTCCCCACCTATAACATACTCCACATATATTCCTCCACAGATATTTTGGCAAAGACTTTAAACAGATATGCATAGTCCCAGCTCCATCAGTTTACCCAGCCTGGTTTCTGCATTTTTGGGGAGATATAGTTGATAAGAAATTAGGAACATGAGTATCATAGACTTGTGTATAAAATTTCACTTTTCCAGAATCTCCCAGAGTGACCTTATAACAATGTAAATCTGATGATGTTACTTCCTTGATTAAAATTCTTCAATAATGTTCCACTGCCCTTAGAATGAATTCTAAACTATTTCCCATGGACTATAAGTAAGGCACTATTTTCCCAGTCTCAGAATGCACTATTCTAGATTTCATCTTTCCATTCTGTTTTCTATTCTCCCAAAATACTTTAACATTTCTGGTACTTTACTTGCACCCTTTATTATTTTCCAGTGTTTTCATGGCATTTATATTTACTATATTTTGAGTTTTTTCAATAAATTTTGAAAAGTCAGTCCAAATGTTCGGACTACATCTTTAAACTAGAAATCAAGGCCTACTTGTAAGAAAAAGTGTGTGTTGCACCCTATAAATGCTATAATAGTATTATTTGAGGAATTGTGTTGAACTTTAAGGAGCATGTGGCTGTTTGTATGTGAATTGTGTGGTTTATAAGAAAATAATCTATAAAGTAAGTGACATGAACTCACAGATTATCGATATTAGGAACTATGATTAATCCTTCAAATCATCTCAGTGCTGATTATTTATTAGTATGATGATAGTGAACATATTAAATAGTGAAATTTCTACCCTTTTTGAATTCTGGGAATATTTTACTGTATTTTGTTACTAAGGCTTCAGACCTTGGGTTAATTTCTCTATTTAATTTATTTTTGTTTTCTTAGAAAGTTTAATAATAAAGTTTAGTGAATTTATACAGTCTTAAGGTAAAGCCTAGGGTGGACATTGAGAGCTAGTTTACTCTTCAAAATACACAAAACTCCTTAGCTCTCAGAATTTTGAAAGAGTGTTGAAAAAGCAGAGAAATGGGAAAATCACTTCAATATAGGGAGAGGATATAATCAATATGGAGACAGACTGTGATCCATGGACATTGATATCTACTGAGACATTCCTGGTATTGAGGATACCTAGATAATTTTAAGATGACCAATACTCAGTTATGCTGTGTTTCTATTACAGTGCTATGGATGTAATTCCCTTTTGTTTCCTGTAAGCTTGAAGTAAAATGTGTGACAAATAAAAGCCTTTTGCTTAGTAATGTTTTATGAATATTTGAGCTAAAAGGAATTAAGAGAAGAGATCCACAGAAAGTGAGACAGTAGGCACCACAAACAGTAATCAAACTTGCATTAGGAATTCAGATTGTAGAAAAGAGCAAAGAAGTAAGTCCTCTGAGAAATCCTCAAAGATATCATAGATCTCATTGGATCTTCCACAGTACAGATGATAGGACTTTGAAATGCATTATTTGCATATTAAAAGAAAGGGCAACCAAAACCTTATCAACCTCAGAAAGTTAAAGGACTCTGGGCATTAGAGTACAAAGGACTTAGAGATATTTTGTTTACAAATTTGTATGATTTTTTTTAACTGAGTGATTTTTTGAATTGTTTAAAATTTATTCTAATTAGGTATAAATGACAGCAGAATGCTTTTGAGTCATTGTACAAAATTGGAGCACAACTTTTCATTTCTCTGTACATGATGTAGAGTTGCACCCTATATGCAGTCGTATATATACCTAGAGCAATGATGTCCATCTCATTCCACCATATTTCCTGCCCCCATGTCCCTTCCCCTCTTTCCTTCCCTTTGACCAAAGTTCCTCCATTCTTCCCATGCCCCCTCCCACATTATGGATGAGCATCCACTTATCAGAGAAAACATTTGGCCTTTGGATTTTTGAGATTGGCTTACTTCGCTTAGCATGATATTCTGCAACTATATCCGTTTATCTGCAAATGCCATAATTTCATTCTCTTTTAACGCTGAGTAATATTCCATTGTGTATATGTACCACAGTTTTTTTATCCATTCATCTATTGTAGGGCATCAAGGTTGGTTCCACAGTTTAGGAATTATGAATTGAGCTGCTATAAACATTGAAGTGGCTACGTCACTGTAGTATGATATTTTTAAGTCCTTTGGGTATAGACTGAGGAGTGGAATAGCTGGGTCAAATGATGGTTCCATTTCAAGTTTTCTAAGGAATCTCTGTATTACTTTCCAGATTGCTTGCTCCAGTTTGTAGTCTGTGGGACTTATTTTAAATAAGCTGTTATTACATCTTAAATGCAGCTCAAGTTCTGTCCTTATATCTGTAGTTACCAGAAGTGAAACCTGATGTTTGTGATTTATTGTAGTAGTGGGGAATTTTTTGAAGTACTGGGGAATATTTTCTCAATGCTATAAATTCTAGTAAGCCCATATGAGGAAACTGTAAATGGAACTAGGGTCTCAGGACCTGTACTTGGTGTACTTTGATCCATATTTGCTGAATGAACAAGTTGATCAATCAATCAATGCATGGATAAGTGAGTGAAATAATGAATGAATAAAAGAATGAAAGAAGAAGTCAGATAAATCGGGTTTCTTTCTGAGTGCCACACCTTTTTGGGCTTTCGAATTTCTGTCCACAAATGTAAGAATTTAAATTCAATTTCTAAGCATATTGTTTTTATCTAACATACCAGGAAAGAGTATTAAACATTTTAAGCAATAAGATGACACTTATAAAAGTGAAAGAGGGAAGTATAGAAAAGTTATAATTTCGATTAAACTGGACAAATTAATTACAATATTGATTTTTTAAACATGTACATAAAAAGGTGTTTCAATATATATAATTAATATAAGAAACAAGAGCAATTATTAACACATAAAAAAAATAAATGCTCACTTAGCCCCAAAGCTAAAATGTTCTGATAAAACTTTAATAAACAGCAACTTTAATTTATTCAACCCTCAATACAGTGTCTGAACTTTAGTGATCCCACAGTAAATGTTTATAGGATAATTAATAAATAATTAATTATTATATTATATAATCAAATATTAAATATCTGGCCTACTTAAAATCAATATATATTTAATTTTCTTTACATATTTATTTTAATTATTTATATTAATGTTCAGTGCTGTAATATAAATGTAAAGAGAAAGGGAAATGTGTTTAAATTTTGTTTCAGTATAAGGGATTTATATTCAGCTTAAGAAAGACAATTTCTCAGAGAAGATAATAAAACAGTTTACTGAAAGAGATTGAGGAATTTGTTAAGGAATTAGTCTCAGCATAATCTAAAGGAAAAAAAGTAAATCAAATCAATATCTTCACATGTATGCATTTTATATCTTATCAAAGACTCTCTATACAAACAAAACTTCCCTATTTTGTGAAAAGGGCAAGTGTTTCTTTTGTAGCATAATGTAAGTTGTAGTGTTGCTGAAGAAAATCCTAAATACTTTCTATGGCTCATTTGTTCTTAATTGACTTAAAAATTACTAATTTTGGAAGTTACACAGCTGGGCAATAATTTATTAGTCTCCCACTAGCTTTGCTGTAGGTAACACCTCTGACACATGGGTTGTGATAATAATAGTCACCCAGGTTATTTTTTCATGATTTGCAGGCCATTTTTGCTGAAAACATTGACTCTTCATTTGTGTCTACAGATGTTCAGTGGGTAACTGGAATAGGATGTAAAGTCTCGGCATATATGCCAGACTTTATATTGTTTCTCTTTTTGCCGCCTCTAACTTTAGGTCAGAATTCTATTCATCTCTGCATGTAGACACACTGAACATTTGAGAATTGTTTTGCTCAGAGCTATCATACAGGGCTAACTTGATCTGGACTTGCCTAGCTTCCCTTCTTCACCTTCAAGGATAAAGACACCTACCACTTGCCATGACCAGAAACACTAGGCTATGAAAAGAGCAAAAAGAGGAAGCACGTGAGTTCCTGTAAGATCCCTGCCTATTCCCAGAAAAGATATATTACTCTCCTTTATCAGTCTCTCTCCCTCATTATTCCTGTTCTACATCCATAACCCTTCATCCCCACACCCCCTTCCAGAGCTAAGAAATTGATTTGCTAGTTGACTTCCCACTTCCTCATTCTTTGGCCACTGAATGAAACCTTTCTTTCTCCCCAACACTCATCTTTTGAACATTGGTTTTTTCCATGGGATGAGTTTCCAGACCTTGCTCGGTAACAGGCAGTAAGTGTGTATTTACAGTAGCACTTTGGGAAACCAATTTTATTCATTTCTCAAACAAGGAAAATGGTAACGTAATTAACTTTAATTCATTTGAAAGGATGGTTATTAAGGACTTATTCTTATAGCTACTTTAGACACTAACACTACAAAAATTAAATGACAACTTAAGTTACTCTAATGAAAAAGTTATACAATAAGTCAACATTTTTTCCAGAGGGCCTAACAGGTTTTAATAGATTAAGACCAAGGAATGCTGGAAACGGTGAAGAAAGAGCACCTTAGCATATAAGGAAACATTTTTTAAAATATTTCTAATGACAATTAAGAAACATCTCAGGAAAGGGAATAAGATTCTAGTGAAGGGTTAT
Source organism: Geosciurus inauris (assembly GCA_004024805.1). Classification (NCBI taxonomy): domain Eukaryota; kingdom Metazoa; phylum Chordata; class Mammalia; order Rodentia; family Sciuridae; genus Geosciurus; species Geosciurus inauris. Next base: position 224,162 of record PVHX01001048.1, on the reverse strand, counting down.
AGACTTGCAGGAATATCAGATTCAAAGTCATCAAGCCACGAGAAAGCATAGTTTGTTCAAACAAAAATGAATATGTATTTAGTACTTATTCTAAATGTCCACTGTATATTGGATATGCAGTGAAGAACAAGCTTGACATTGTCTTTAAGTTCAGGGAGTGACAAGATAATATTTACAAAGAGTTTGGTAACATTTAATAAAATCTAGTTTTCTGAGAATATGAGTTTCTGTATCTAAGAGAGAGAGACAGGAGGAAAGAGAGAGAACAAATAGATATAAGCCCCATCATAGTTTTTAGGAAAAGGGAAATTGCTGCTTTATGGTCTAGTTTCACTATTTCTTATAAGAATGGATGTTTCAGGTTAGTGGCTACTCTTTGCTAATATGGATTGTGGAGTTCTGAGTGTCATAGATGCCCAGGTGGTCTCGAATAAACTGTGTGTATGGTTCATGTGTGTATGTGTGTGTGTGCACACATGTGTGTGTTTCTGTTGATCTTTCTAATTACAGGACCCCTCTTGTCCCAATTTAATGGCAGTACTGCCTAATCTAAAGCAGTGGAAGTGGACATAAACAATATTTGCTGTTTTAAATCTAAAATTTACAAGTAAAAAATAATTTCTTCATTAAGAGGGATGCAATAAAAAAGTTGCTGTTGTAACACTGAAAGTGCTATTCAATTATAAACTTTAAACAAAATTTACATTCTTTAAAGAAAACATCATAGAACCACAAACAACATTTTTTGGGTTCCCCTGCCTGGTCACAGGTAGAAAAAGAAATGGTTAGAGAGAAGGAGACCATCAAGTAAGCATTTACTATGTGGCAAACACTAGTCTGTGTTTTACAAATGTTTTATGATTCAACCATTAGCACAAAACTGTAAAATAAGAATTAAGCCTGTTTTACAGATGAATCAACTGAGGACCAGAGAGGCTAAGAAAGTTGACCCAAGATTTGAATTGGCAGGGATATTATTGAAAGTGGTCTGAACTGAAGGCCATTTTCTTACCTACTACCTTTCTACTTCAAATGTATCGAAACCAAGATGCATATGAATTCAAGAGTCCAATATAGAAATAGATGATAAGGAGTTAGAAGAGAAATCCATAAACTGGAGAAAAATATCTAGAAAGGTCAGGAAGCTGATATGTAGCATTGAACTACAAAGACAAGAATGAAAAAAATAAAAATCCAGGGGAATAAAATGGAATTCAAAATGGGTGGAAAGGTAATATAAGCTAATTTTGGAATTTCGGATTCAAATGAATAAATCAAACTTCTGTAAGGTTTTGTTTTTCTTCTTGGTCCTGGGGATTGAACCCAGGGCACTTAACCACTGAGCCACATCCCAATCCCCTCCACCCCCCTTTTTTTAAAATTTAGATACATGGTCTTACTAAGTTGCTTACAGCCTCACTAAGTTGCTGAGGCTGGCTTCAACCTGTGATCCTCCTGCCTCAGCCTCCCAAGCCGCAGGGATTAAAAGCATGCACCACCATGCCTGGCTATACTTCTGTAAGTCTTGAACCAGAAGTTTTGTTTAATGGTCAAAGGCTTTTTCAGTTTTCCTTTTTGCATTAAAAATAATCACCATTCTGGTTGGGTGCAATGACATATGCCTGTCATCCCAGCAGCTCTGGAAGCTGAGGCAGGAGAATTGTGAGTTCAAAGTCAGCATCAGCAAGTGAGGTGCTAAGCAACTCAGTGAGACCCTGTCTCTAAATAAAATACAAAATAGGGATGGGGATGTGGCTCAGTGGTTGAGGTTCCTTGAGTTCAATTCCCAGTACCAAATAATAATAATAATAATAATAATAACCTTTCTGTATTTTGCTAGAAAATACCCTGAGTCCAACTGAATGCACAGAAATCATTTTTTATTAATGATCAGGCAAAACACTTGAGTTTTTTCCAAAATTCTACACATTGGTCAAAATCTTATGAATTCATAAACTGGAAATAGTGATTGCAGTCCCAGGTAGATGCCATAGTTTCCAGAAAGTAAGCTTTCTGTTATAGTTATGAATATCTTGTTCTCTACTGCTTTAGTTGGCCACTGTCAGATATAGTTATGAAAAACTGACTAGAAAAATTACTAAAAATTTTGCCTGGCCTTTAATTTTATATTTAAAAAATTTTCAAAATTTCCAATAGTTATACATGTCAGACAATAAAGCAGAAATGATTTGCCATCTCCTGATGATCCTACTTATATCTTGAACACCAATAGCATTTTTTAGTAGATTTGGTTTCTTTATAAACCCTCCCAACCAAAGGATAGAAAATATTCCTAATTGATATGATGCAGCCATTTTCAAAGTGCAGTCCTAAGTCCAGCAACAGTAGTAGCATCACTTGAAAACTATAGAAATGCAAATTTTTAGACTTTATCCTAGATCTTTTGAATCACCAAAAAAAAAAAAAAAAATGCTCATGAGGACTCAGTAGTCTGTGCTTCCACATCTTGATCTTTTTATAGATGTGTATGAAAGTAGTATCTAAGAAATGTGACATCTTACACAAAAAAAGTCAACCAAACTGGCTTTGCTAAATCTTTTCAGAATTATCTGCAATATTCTAAGAGAACATTTCAAAGACTTTAACATTACACTAATTTTTGATCCCTCGTAATGGTTATAGTGGAGGGAAATACACAATCTCCTCAATATTCCATCTTCAGAAGATTGCTTATTAATAAACAAATATACTTATTCAGTAAGCCTTCATTGAGTAACACTTCGACAATTTGGCTTGACTGTCATTCAGTTTAAAAAATAATTCATTGTTTATGTTAGCTGGTGAACTTCTGAGAGATATAGACCATGACTTACAGTCCTGAGACACAGGATGTGGTCCATAGTTGCTAATGGAAGAAAGGATGGCAGAAAGGAAGAAAAGATGGGAAGGAGAGAGAAAGAAGGATCAACTTGAATAGAATAAAGGAATTAAAATAGGGTTTTTAGACAAGCAAATTCAATAATGATTTTACTATGGTACATGAGTTTTATTCTCAAAAAGAGTGGTCCATGAAATAGAAGCATCCCTCAAATTACTCAACATATAATAAAACTATGAAATATAAATATGTGGTTAAGCAGATGCTGTCAATGTTTGTAGGTGCCAATTTTTACATATCCTGCAGTAACATTATTCATGCAGTTTTCCTATGTGTTTTCCCCCACAAAACAATCCATTTTTCTTAAATAATAATAATCGCTAGCAGCCCAGCTCTAATAAACAACCCTACAATAATAAGTCAGTATGTGCTCATACAGAGGAAAGAGAAAGGATTACTTCAGAAAACAGATGTCAGCTTCAAGCTTCCAAGGACTTATTATAAACAGAAATGAGTAAAGAACATGAAAAATACTTTGGCAGTGCTATTTGAATACAGAGCTAATGAAAGGCTATATTCACCATCAAATGTATGCTAACAGCCAAATTGCCAGAAAAATCTACTGTTTCAGGAGAGGTCTATGCCAAAACACAGACTACAATTACACATAAAAAATGGTTAAACAAAATGTGAAACAGCAGGATTAACTTTCTACTGGGAAATCTGTTTCAGTATAATTGCATTCTGTTGTGACAAATAGGAAATATATGCAAATAATGAATTAGAAATCAATTTTGGATAAATAAATAATGTTACAGAAAAAAAGAAATTATAAGAGTAAAATTTGTAAATTAGCCTTTATCATGAACCATTTCTTTCTCTTTAATATTCATTTCAATAAACACTTTAAAAATGCAGAGTAATGATATATATGTAAGCATATTATAGCTAACTCAGAAAATGATTTTATCATTTTTCATGCTGGCTATTCTGCTTCATTACAAAAGACTGGGCAGAAAATTTTAACATTTTCATTAGGAAAATTTATAATTTTTAAAGATGCAATGCTATCTAGTAAATCTTTTAAATAAATACTTTAATTGTGCAGTTCTGTGGGTCCTGCTGGTTTGATATTTTTGCTTGTTGCTATGTTGCTATTTGCTATTGTTGACTTTTCTGAGCACCAAGTAAATGATACCTTAAAAAGTAACTTTATAAGTTTTAATCACATATATTTAAAATCTCAAATAGACTATTCAGACAATGCACTGTTTGGAAGTCTCTATTATAATACACACAGTAGTGGAGGATGAGGAGATGCTACATTTATTTTAAGAGAGAGGAAAAAATCTGTATTTCATTTGTTACACTGCTAACTTCGCTTTAGGTAATTGCATTCAGCTTTATTATTGCCCAGAGCAATAACTGATTGTTAGTTATTGAAGTCTGAAATGATTTTCTCATTTCCCAGGGGAATCTAGAGATTTACATGGTGCACAGCAGTAACTAATAGATATAATCTGGTCATAATGTAGCCATATAATGTGTTATTTACTTGTAGAGAACATAGATGTTCAACATTTTAACATTTCCTTAAGAAGAGTGGCATATTTTACTCAAGATATATAAACATTAATTGTATACTGTGCTACCTTTTAAAGCCTATCAAAATATCAGCAATCTTATGAAAAAGCTGACCAGACATATCATTTTCTTAGAATTTATGAAATTATGCATACATATGTTTATACAATAATATGTGTAGTTTTTGCTTTGGGGATTTTTAACATTATATTTTATTTATAGACTCTTCATAATGAGCTTTATATTATTTTAAAATTTCTTCATAAAATTCTAACATATCTTTAAAGTTTCAACTAAGTTATGGGATTTAATATGTAATCAAAGTAAGATAATACTGAAAAATATATGTAGTATGTAATTATTCTTCAAGTTTTTTTGAAGAATTGACTATTTTCCCCAATCCTATATTTTCAGTTTTATAGTTTCACTTACTCCTTACTCAGAAAGTTAAGCATATGCTTTGTCTGCTTCCTTATCATATAAATTTAGGACCAGCAGCTTAAACCCAAACTGGAAATGACACACACACACACAGAAGCCAGGACAGTGGAAAATCAGGAAGTTTCTACCAAAATCCTCACTTTTCATGTGTGGGAAACTATCTTTCTTTATAACATGAGGGCCTTGGCATATTCTCATTTTGTGCAAAATGTACATACAATGCAAATTTGTTGCATATGATGCTTGAATAGATAAAATTCTAAAGCAGCATAGTGAAATAGGGCAAATGTTTTATTAAAGGAGATTTTTCTTTTCCCTTTTTTTTCCGTATACAACTGATATAAATGTTTTATGAAGGTTTAAGAGTATTCCTCCTGGAAACATTATGGAGCTTGTGCTTTTCACAAAAAAAAAAAAAAAAAAAAAAGTGAAGATTTTTGCATCTTATTCTCATTAACCCTTATGAGTGCTACCCACAAACCACCTTGTTCATCAAAAACAAAAACATCTTTTTTCCAAATAAAAAATAATAAGATAAAGCGATTCTTCCTTAGGCTGTGCATAGAGATTTATATTCCACAGAACTGAACTTAATAAGTATGATATATGGTAAAAACAAACTAATTCTTCTACTAATTCTGGAATTCCTCACTGAAAACTGATGATCCTGAATATTTCTCAGCAAAGATTTACTCGCAAAGAGCTCAGTAAGGACTCATATTACTCAGACTATAAAATATAGTATAAAGTCTTATCATAAATTATTTAAACTAGAATACAGTCATCACAATAAATGAACAAAGTACATTTCACAAAGCAATTCGCCTGATTTAAAAAAAACAAAAAGGTAACTACTTGCTAATTCAGAACAAATTTCCCAACTATCTATTCATGTGTCCTCCAGCATTGTGTGGAGGACACAATTGATAGGACATTCATGTGTCCTATCAGCAAGTTTTTAAATCACTGGGCATTTTTTATTCTAATCAGAAATTATTCAGTGCAATGTGTAAAAAAGGGAATATAAGATGCACATTTGGCTTCATTAACAACTAGTTTTTCTAATCTAGTCTTTGAAAAACAGAGCTACCAACAACTTTGAAAAAGTTTAATTTTGCTAAGATCTAATGCAAATAATTTATAAGGCATGCCTCACAGACATTTTACTTAATAAAGTTTATAAAACACTTTCAAATTCAGATCTTCTTTATGAAATTTGGATTCTTACAGAAATCTGGGAAAAGCAAGACTGATGAGGATCAGGAAAGATTTCATGAAGGAAGAAACATCTGGAGTGAGTCCTAAATTCTGGCATTAACTAGATAATGGTCATTGAGGACAGAAATGGAGTATGAGGCAGAGGAGGCAATTATTCCTGGGAGAAAAAATAGGAGGTATAAAAGCCCAGAAACGGGCACCAGAGATGAAGTACAATTAGATGAAAGTTATGAGACTAGTAAAAGAAGCTCCACAACAGAGAGAATGGGTAAAATGTTTACATCATATTTGTGTGATGTAATGTCACACAATTAGAAACAAACTAGCTGTACACAAACTAATATGGATAGAATTTTTTTAACTTAAAATTCAGTGGAGAAAACTGGCTACAGAATAATATATATTATGTGGAGCATTTATGTGAAGTTAAAAATACATAAAATGATAATGATTTTTTATAGTTAAAGACAAATATGGTTAAAAATACAAATATAGAACAGAAGAATGTAGAGCAACATCAGGAAGCTATTGCTCTGGTGAGAAAGGAAGAGGAATAGAATTCCAGGTTTTTGACAAATCCCCATTAGTGACTCTCCTTCATCCTAACAAGTAAAATAATAAGTGAAAATACAATGACTAGAGATAAAAATATCACTATTATTCTAATCAAATCCACATTGAGGGATGTGACAGGAATGAAGCAAAATTGGCTTCTTCATATTGAAATAGACATAGTTGTCCATACAGCTCTAAACTTGGACAGACCCACTCCCACAGGGGCAGAGCCTTTCCCTAAGGAATGAATGTTTTGTGGTTGGGAATCTATACTGTGATTCCCGCAGGCATACCTGTCTGAAGATAAGGAAGAGCTGAATGTCCAGTTCCTTCTTCCCAACTCACCAATAGAAATACCCTCCCCTGACAATAAAGACAAGAGGCTGGAGACACAGTACTGCTGAGCTGATGGGTATCATTTCCAACAGGAGGAAACGGCAGGAGTGGGCAGCCACTGTTTTTCCTCTAAAAGATTTGAAAATAACTTACATAGAATGCTAGCTTCCCAAGAAAATTGATTGGGATCTGTTATGCTCATGGATAGATTCCAAGCACAAAGAGTGGCAGACTTATTGATAGGTGCTCAAAAACACGTTTTTGATTAATAGAAGATCTTATTTCTTCATGAAAAAGAAAATGTGATTTGCATACACAATTGAATACTACTCAGCTTTTATAAAGGAGGGAATTCTGTCATTTGCAACATAGGTGGATCTAAAGTACAGTCAGTATACCAAGAGAAGCAGGTCAGGCACAAAAAGACAAATACTGCATAATTACACTTAAAATATAAAAAGGTTGGACTCAGAGAGTAGAATGGTGGTAACCACAGGCTAGGTACAGGTGAGAAATGGGAAAATGTTATTCAAAAGTTACCAAGTTTCAGTTAGACAGAAAGAGTAAGTTGTTGACATCTATTGCACATCATGATAGCTATAGTTAATAATGTGTTTCAGAATTGCTAAAAGTAAGTTTTTCATGTTCTCACCACAAAAACTAAGAATGTGAGGGATAGATGTGTTAATTACATTAATTTAATTATTCTTTAGTGTATGCACATATCAAAATATCATATTGCACCCCATAAATATGTGTAACTATTATTTGTCAATTAAAATGAAAAGTTAAAAAAGATCTGAATAAAACATCATGGAATGTTAACCTATTTTTTTTTGATAGAGGATATAAAGTATTGTAATACTTGATGCATTTTTCTATAAGCTTGAATTATTTCCATATAAAAACTATGAGGCTGGTTATATCTTAGCAGTACAAGTAAGCTAGAAACAGATTTTGAAGACAATTGAATGCCTTGTAAGTGGGTTAGATTCTAATAACCACTCAGAAAAATTTATTGAAGCCACACCAGTGCTATGTTACTCTTAAGTCCATTTCCTAGGTTAAAGATCACTAGGGACAGAAATAAGGAAAAAGTAAAAGAAATAACAGTGAAGCAGAAACTTTGGCACCAATTATGGTGCTATTTTTGCACCCTTCCAACTCTGCTTCTTGGCAAGTACTTGTGGAAATCTCTCGTCATGGAAACCATGAGTGGAGAAGAGATGTCAACCCTCGGAGCATCTGATTTCAGATAGGTGTTGGGACAAAAATACTGTCAAGGTACTAAGTAATCCAGTTTGTGTGTGATTTAGTTGTGATGGAGACTCTTTCATAAGCCAATATTCCAGCAGTGGCAGAAAAAATAATCTGACCTTTAAAGAGAGTTATTTTACTCCAAAAACAAAGAACACAAAGAATGCAGGTTTTTATAGTAAAATGAGTAGCAAAAAATGTTGAATCAAGCCTCACTGGCATTGTATTTAAATAGTTTTCAGAGAGTACCTACACTACATAGACACACACATACACACTTGAGTGCACATATGCACAATCTTGCTCACTCCTGCTTTTCTCAATCCCCACACCTCAAAATGGGCCTAGCATGACTTTAGCAAGAATCAGATTTTCTTCAGCAATTTACGAAACACAAGAATCCCACGGTACTAAGACCCAGATGGGACAAAGTTATTGGTATTTATTTTTTTTTAAAGTAATGTTTTCAGAAACAAAGTTAGTGAATACTTGGGCAATAATAAAGATGGAAAGAAAATACTTTGCATACTGTAAGGTGTATACATGTGTGTTTAGTGTACATAACAAGGAAGATTCATATTGGTAGATCAACTAATCTTCCTACATATCTGTCTTCAAGTTCAACTTCCCTAAGTGTTTATGATTTTTATTAGCTTTTTTTCTTCTGCTTGAGTTTTTGGTCATCTAGATACTGATGTTGAAAAGAAAGTTTTATTTTTTCAGCAGGATCACACCGATACACATTTCTCAGAGCTAGTATGGTACAGTGATGAAGGCAATGGGTTCTATGAGGTGACTTTATGCAAGTAATTTAACCCAAGACTTAGTTTCCTCATCTATAAATGGGGCTGATTAATAGCCATTTACTCATTGGTTAATGCAAGGCCGGAACGGTAGCTCCATGGTAGAGTGCTTGCCTCACATGTGTGAGAGAGACTGGGTTCCAGCCTCAACACCACATAAAAATTAAAAAATAAAGATATTGTGTCCATCTACAACTAAGAAAATATTTTTTTAAAAAAAGTTAGTGCATCAAAATAGAGTGAACAGTCAGTAAATGTTAACAAGTAGGTTATTGACATTTTACATTATTAATAATAATTTATATGACTTTGCAAATGTATGGCATGTCTATTCTAAGTGATAGGTATGTAATACCAAAACACATAGGTAATAATGAAAGCACTGAATAACCAACAAACTGATTTGAGTACATGGTTCTTGATCTTGTCTTTTAGTTTATTTCAGTGAAGGAAGTAATTATTGTTTTATTCTATGTTGATAAAGCTTTACTTGGTAAATCCCTAGAGCTTCAAATCCTATTTTTATTTCATTCACTTTCTATAACATCAGATATTGACTACTATTTTTACAAACTTTGGGGTGGGTACAAATGTTAATGCACTTGCTTTTAGTTTTAATTTTGTCTGTAAAACTGAGGCATCTTAAGAATAATCCACCATTTTATTGGATGAAGGGTGCTCTTTCAGCAAATGATAAACATGTCATATCATAAACTGGAAGTAATGTTAGAAGTAAATATTAGTATTTTAGTAAGTTTCCTGTAAAGAGGACCCCAGGCAGTAGCCTTGTCATGGGTAGTCACATTCTCTACCACTTCACCCAGCCATCTTGACACAACAATTTAATTGGGGTGGTGACCTAACTTCAGGGTAGCCAAAGGCTTATGAGATGGCATGACATGAGAGTCTCATCTCCAATAGTGCTGACGTCTGAAGATTTTCCTCCTGGGCGGGACTAAATGCAACCTACACAGAGGTAGCTCAGGGTGGTGAAAACACACAAAAGGAAGCCCGGTGGAAACTGGATGCTGACTGAGTAGGGATGGGCCTTGGGCAGCTGAGAAAGCAATGAGATAACTTGATAGTTGTGTGGGCTTTCAAAGGCTATATTCCAGTTGCCACCATGTTTGACTGCTCATTGGTTCCTATGCTTGTTTAAAACATTTTTTCCAGCTTTCCTTGAAGATTAATATTCCTTTTTGCCTTATTTTTATACGATCGCTTATGTAAGGTGGCCTCAATGAATTTTTGTTCCTTGCAAAGGAAAGAACCTATATGAACACCAAAACAACACAAAAGTTGTTTAATTTCCTGGACTTAAAATATGCATTACATTCATGTAGGTTATTAGTTTGCCTATGTTCAGTAATGAAAAGAATTTCATTTACAGTATTTTAGTGCTGGAAAATCTTTACCTTCTACAGTGAAATTTTTTTTTGTTTGCCTTCTGTGCCTAATCTGTGGAGGAATTCAAATGTATTTCCATAAACAGTCTATATTTAATCACTTATTTGGATATGATCCATTTCATTTTATTCTAATTTCTTATATTGATGTTATGATTATTATGATAGTATTATTTTAAAATTGTATTTTATTTGTATTTACATTATAGAAGTTTAAGGACATGGAACTCCTAAAACTAGCCTTGTGCTTTAATGTATGAATTTTAAAAAAAAGTGTTTAATCTTTCCAGCTATTTAAAAATGTATATATTCAACAAATTGTATAAAGAAGTTTAAGTGAAGTCTTTGTTCATTTTCTGTAATTTTTTCTCTAAATATTATTCTATTTGAATAGCTCATGTTTTTGTTTTGCTATATGTGATATATAAAAATCTTTTATTTTTAAACAACAAACTTTAAATAGGAAAACAAAAAAATAAGACTAGGCTGTTTTCCCAAGTGCTCCCATAGCATTCTGTGAATTTATTTTTATTTATTCACCTAAATTATTTGCCTGCATGTCAGTGTCCTTCACTAGCTTGAAAATTTTGGCGGAATAAAACTGTTTTCTGTATGATATATCCCAGTATCAGGAACATGTTAAGTATTCAATAAATATTTGTTAAATAACACCAGTAAAAAGATAAACAAAAGATAAAACCATATTTTAAATGACTTTCTATGATACACGTATATATATGCTTATGGCAGCAACTAAGTGCTTCCATTGAGTATGTACTTCTTTTGGCGTTGCTATTAGACCTATGAAGCCATTATCCTCCAAAGATGCTCCTGCTTTACCCTAGGAAGGGGAACAAACGTGATCAATGTCTGTCATCAGAAGTAACAAATTAACAAGGCGTTAAAAACATCATCTGAACCTAACTTGGTTTGGACTTCCTGTGGCTCTTAAGTAATTTAATTATTGATGATAATTCTGATATTAGAGACCTTTGGTACTAAAGCATAGCAAACCCTGTCTTTGTGTGCCCTTTCTTTCTTGTGCATTTAATATGGAGCACTACACTCGCTCCACTTCATGCTGATGGAGGTGGAAGGGGGAGACGGAGGTGGAAGCCTGCCACTGAATTTGAATTATGTAGGGAACATAGCCGTGTTATACTGTCTTGTCAATATCTCCTTCCAGCTGGTGCTGACATAATTAGGCACATCAAGCACAGAAGAAGACATTTTAAATTCAAAGCACTGTTCCAAGTCCTGTGAGTAGCTATGAAAGGTGCCTGAAGTAATCAATAACACATGGTAAGGTGTGCAGTTCTAGTAGGTTATCCACCCACTTTGGGTCTATTATAAGACATGAAGTAGAAGAGCCAAGATTTCTAACTTCTTAAAGAGTGGACTTGTTTAAAATGTTTGACTTATTAGAGTGTGTTTTCTTAAAATATATATATATATATATATATATACATACATACACACACACATACACACACGCACACACACACCTAACATTGAATCTTCCACCACCAACATAAATGGAAACTCCCTAAGACCAGACCTTTCACCTTTTTGCACCTATACATACTCCCAGCACTTAACACAGCATGTATTAATTAGCAACAATTCAGTAAATGTGTGTTTCACAGTATGAATATATAAAGGAAGAACCCTGGTTTAATTTTTCTTTATCAGTAAAATGGAACTGTGTCACACATTAGGTAATTGCCATGTCATTTAGAAATAAATTCAATATAACATCTGTAGCATAAGTTGATATACTATTATGAGAGTCATTTTAATTATAATACATAGTTGAAATTATAATGGGGCATATCATACATTTTGGCTTTTCAAATATAATTTGGGCTTCTGTCCCTCACTGTCTTGCCTGACTCTTGTCTGCTTCTTCTTTCCCCCAGTCCTTTTTTAGTCTTTTCCAACTCTCTATTTCTTATACATTTCTTTGGCAGAGCAGGTTCCTTATCACTTTTAAATTTGTCTTCAAAGCTCATGACTTGAGTGTCTCAAATGCCACTCTCTAAAAGACTTATCAAAGTATTTTCCTAAACAAAGACAATTGTGTCTCAAGAAAAACTTTGGTGCCAGCTGAGATTAATTTTTCACCCACTTCAGATATGTAATTTCTACTGTCATTCATAGAAAGTTCTGTCACAGTTGAAAAAAGACACCATATGGAACAAGGTCCGTAAATACCTTCCTACAGCATGTGGGGGTATAAATTTAGTTTGTGATCCAAAAGATTGCAATAATCTAAATGGTCGTTTTCAAACTTCAAGGTAGAATTCTAGAAGTCCTTGGGGGAAGTGAGGTTGAATGATTGAATCTCTGGGTGCTTAAGTACTAACAATTTTATTTGCTTAACTGATAGTATTTGTTTATGGGGGGGATCCATACTTAAAAAACAAGATCTGAAAATCACTAACTAAATAAGCTGCAGAAATAATCAGATAAGTGTTGTACAATAATAATTCTATGACATAAAGCATTAGTAAAATATAAAGTAAAAAGTGTTTAGTAGTAATAAACCTTTATTTATTTTTCAAAATGATACAATCTATGGAATAATCTGGGGTTATCAACTGGGCACATGTACATGGTTTTGCAACTTATTTGTACATTTCACTTATCTGTAACTTGAAACCAAACAACAGAGTCAAAGCTTGTGATGTGACATAAAATAATATTTCTCTTTTGTTTAATTTCAGTGCTGGCCTGTAACAGTTACCAACTGCTTCTAGTGAAAAAACAAAAACAAAAAACTTCTCACTACTAAAGCAGGATAAAAAATGGTATAAGACAAATAGTAGGTATTCTCCATGTTTGGAGAGAATATAACGATTATTATTATAACCTTCTGATGGCAGTTAGTGCCCTTTCCAACATTATTAAGAGCCCATTTTCCTACCATATAAGTTAAAAGAGGGTTCAAGGATTAAAAAAAAAATTTCCATGTTTGTACCCTCTAAGAGGCTGAGGTAGGATTTTACTAAGGGGAGATATGGAAAGGATAAAAAGGAGGAAACCAGAACAGGCAAAGAGAGCCTTCAGACCCCAATGCAAGTCTGAAGGTCTGAAAGGACAGGAGAAAGGAAGGAGGCTTAGGCAGAAAGAGTCCCATACTCAGTACTAAGAAGGCCAATGGAGTTCCCAAGCCAAATTGTCCTTCAAAGAAGACTTGTTTCTTGTAATAGCCTGCACAGTACCCCAACTGGGAGCAACTTGGAAAAAGTATGGCACTCAACAAGCACCTGTTATGGATTGACAGAAATGGTAGCTGGGTATGTCAATCAACTGTGCACCCCAGCTGAAGACCTGAGCAGTATATTTCCATGGTCTCTACATTTTCCAAATAGAGAGACCATTTAAAGAACCTGTTAACAATTCTAGCCTGATAGACAATAAATCCACCTATGCCTTTTAATCAGTCTGAAAAACAATGTTTGTTTTCACAGAAAAATCTCTCCCTACAAAAGAATCTGTCCTTCGACAGAGCCTTCAACTTAAGGACTTCTGGCTATATGTTCTTGGTCTGTAAAATTTGTTAGTTTGTGGATGTATTTATTCATTTAACAAACAGAAAGTAATGAATTAAGTGCCTATGGAGTGCTAGGCAAAGCAGAAATTATTTTTCCTGATCTTTAAAATACTACTATGTACAGAACTTGCAAATAATTCAGCAAGTTATTTTCATAATCTGGTCTAGGATGCATAGCAGTTATATAACAGAGTGTACTTAATAAATATATGGTGAGTGAATGGATGAACTGGCACTATGCTGTGCAATTAGACTCAGTTACCTTGAGAAGGTATATTTACCACATTAATTTCAGAGACCTCATGCTCCTCTTAAAGATCTCTATCCTGCAATCTTTATTCAAAATAATATATTTTAAATAGTTGATTAAAAATATTATAACTGATGATTCTGTAAAATTTTATTCAAAATTTTTTTTCTTTGGAAAGATATGTTTGGCTCTACTTTATAAATTTTTAAATTTTAATTTGTATGGCTATGTTTTCCATAGTTTAATCTTTGAGGCTAATATAAAACCCAGAAAACAAACCACACAATTAATGGAGAGATTTCCTTGAAACCAGAAATGAATTTTTTTAAAGCATAGATCATTTCAGTCTGACTTGAAAACATCTGATTTTCCCTTTTCCAGCTGACTGCATGGCTTTTTAAACTCTGTTTCCAATAGGATCATATTCTATTAAGTTTAACAAGAAAAATTAATAAAATAAAACCATAACTTTAGAAACAGATGGTACTATGTCCATTTTTCCAGCCATGATATGTAATAAGAAGGCATATAGCAGTAACCCAAGCAGGAAACTATAGTGATACTGGGGTAAAAACAATGTATCTTGTTTCTTTGAGCTCTATAGACATGAAAGAGACTGAGAGAATGTCTGTTATCAAAATGAAAAAGGAAAATTCAGAAGTACTAAAATCAACCTCTATATTTACACACAATTTCTTCAAATCTTATGCATCACCCTATGGTGCCTTTCTTCCCATATTCTTCCTCAAAGACCACTGAGGAATTATATAAGGTTTTTAAAGTTGAAGTTTCTGCAGGATTTGTGCAAACCATCAGATTCTACCCAGGCTTGGGAGGCAGACATTTATGTGTTCGTCATCTGGCTTGTTTGAGGTCTTGCTCTTGCTATATACCTCTAAACTTCTAAATAATAGAAAATCACTACAGTTAGTGATTATAGGAGGTCTCAATTTAATTGAATAATTTGGGAGGTAAGTCTAAAGAGTTTTTAGTTATTTTGTAAGCTTTTAGAATTTCCAGTTATCCCTGTCAGTTCTTAAGAAATAACAAAACACATTTTGTAGTTAAAGTGAGAGTATTTCCCAGTTGAAAGTTGCCTATTTTTATTATTGTAAGAATTGATCCACCGAACTTAGCTCAGCCTCCAAGGTCTCAGCGAGAATGCTATGATTAATGAGGTAGCCATTAATGTCAGTAGATTGAACAACCAAAATCTGATTATATTAAAGTGCTTCCCAAACATTAGGGTCACATTAACAGTTTATTGAAACAAGCTGATAAAATTTAAAATGGTCATCTAATTCCCTTGGGTTCCTAATTGTTGCATGATAAATCACTCTGTAGAGAAATCTATTACAATGTTCCAAATGAGAAAATGTAATTTACTGTACCATTACTAGGGTGTTTGAAGCACTCCAGTTCTTTAACAAGGAGGATTTTGCTAGAATGAGAAAAAAAGTTCCAATATTTTTAAAGGATCTGGCCCTGAATAAAACCCCTTAATGATAGATCTTCCAACTATGAATTGGGTAAGAAAAATGATGCATTTTATGAGCCTGCATTATGTAAAAACAAATTACATTAAAGTTCCTTATGAGTCGATTACTGAAAGTTCAGCGTGAATGAGCCTTTATTGATGCTCATCCACTCTTTAGAAAGAAATCACTGTGGAAATCAACTGTACCATGTGAACTCTTTGAAATACTACTTCACTGTGGAATTCTGGTCAAGTTCCCTCCAGAGACTAATGTCTCAGCTTTGAAAGATAATTTTCTTGGTCCATGTGAAAGCTTTGACCGTTCAAGCTGCTGATCATTCAATCCCTGACTGTAGTATTTCCAGGAATGGCCCAATAGTTTCATATATCGTTACATAGTTGAGAATAGGTTGTCACTTGTTCCTGGAAAAACCACTGGCCAATAAAGGGGAGAAGGAGGTAAGCGTTTCTGGGAATGGCCTGAAAAGGTGGTGACCCCAACTATTTTGATGTAACTAATGACATAGTTAAAGGAAAGGCATGAAAACATGTGCAAATAATGGGAAATTGTTAATCTATGTAGTGCTTGTGGAGAGGAAATATTCTGGGCCTGCAGCTCTAATTTACTAGAATTATTAGTCAAATTCAAGGGAAAAAAAAGGTTTTCAAGAGGCTTTGCTTGACTCTCTCTCCTCTCCAAGTTAGAGTGGGTTTTGGGCTTTTCTCCCCACATTTCTAAATGAACTACATAGACCATTAACAGAGCAATACTCAAGTTATATTGTAATAATTTGTGTAAATGTTTACATGATCTACCAACTCTCCAAGGGTAGCGCTTACATTTTCAAAGACCTCTTTTATCCCAGATCCTGTTATAATGTCAGATGTATGGTAAGTGTTCAAAGAAATGCCTGTTGAACGAATGATTAACTAAAAATTAATTTGTGATCAGGATGCCTTTAAAAATTCCATCTATCCCTTGTCTTTAATAATGCTATTCATATTTCCACAAATAATTACTTTGGTGCCCTTTCTCTTTCCCACATGTCCCACTAGGAAAGAGTTAGATGAGTATTGCTTGGTTTCATTTAGCACATTTACTGTACTTTGGAAACTGAAAGACAGAGCAGTTCAAAAGTGAACTGTTTTTAAATAGCTAGGTTATATTAGGGTCACAGAGACAGCCGTCAGAGCTTGAAAGGATAGTTACAATTATAGCCTAGACTGGCCTGACAAGCTTCTAAGCAGCAGAGTTATGGGGAAGGCTGATTGAGCCACTTGGAAAATGATGACAACCAATCCTCAAATTACTACTCACATTTTAAATATCCCCAGGAAAGCTCAAATATACCTATTCCACCTATTTGAAGAGTCTCACAAGAGTGTCCACATTCTTCCTGATACTCTTGTTCTAGATCTCAGTATCTTAACTTGAGAAAGGGGTAGTAGTGAAAAGATAATAAACCCTAACTTTGAAGGAGGGTAGTCTTTAGATAGGCATTAAGGAAAGCTCATTTTGGCTTTATGCAACAGGTAGCCCCTCTTGATATAAGTAACATTTTTTGATAAATAGGAATTACATAACTATTGATGAACTTCACAAAGCATTGAGTTGAAATGGGCATTAACTGAGTATGAGGAAGACAAATGCAAAACAAGGGTCCTGGTAACCCACAAATTGATGTTTTTTTTCTTTTCTGTTCTTTTTCTTTATTTATTTTGCTTAAGTAGACTGCAACTTTAATAAGTACATTTCAAATATTTTGTTGTTGAATATCACTTTCCTCCTCTTTTTTAAACCTGGAATAACCTCAAAACTCAGTGGGAGAGGTTTATATTTATTATAGAAGTTATAGGAGAATTGGTTAACATCATTTCTCAGAAGGATAAGTGAACCAGAACTCAATTGCCCCTGCATCTGTGGTTCTAATCTCCTTTGTAACCCCCAAACACATGCCATTATTCTTAGAACAAGTGGAAAAGCAGTCAAATTCTGACTAGTATTGTGTCTCTGATTCCAGTAAGAATTCACTGCTGTGCCTCTTCATCTCCATGAAATTTTTTTTGAAACTTAACTAATTTGATTGGGTAGATAGATAACTAAATAAAAAGTATTTCTGATTAAATATATCTTTTCCTAGATATTTAGCTTTTTTTCCCATTTTAGTGAAAATTTGAGTTTCTTCATCTATGAGTTTTATATTCATATACTTTGTCTATTTTTTCTACTGCTTATTTGTATTTTTCTTAATAACTTGGGAAATTTATTTATTTATTATGGATACTGATATTTATTTAAAAATTTATATATTTGTTTAAAAGTTTATAAATCTATAATAAATCTATATTTATTTTAAAAATCTCAGGGTTTTTTTTTACTTTTTTCTGATGCCTTCTCATATATGAAATTTGTTGACTTAATGCAGTAAAGTTAATTAAGTATTCCTTTGATGGTTTGTGTTTTTAAAGTCTTACTTAAGAATCCTTTCACACTCTAAGAATTTCCTCCTAAATTTCTTGACCATCCTATCTACAATTGCAACTTAGTCCTTGCCTTTGCAGGCACTCTATTCCTGTATTCCCACTGACTTTATTTTTATTTAAAGCACTTATACTTCTCTAATATACTATATAATTTGTTTATGTTTTAGGGTCTATCTTATTGCATTAAATGTGTGCTTCATAGGAGTAAGAATACTTGTATGTTATTTTCATTGATATATGTATACTGCCTGTAAGAGTGCTTGGTACAAGTGGGTTTTCAATAAGTATTTGCAACTTAGAAATAAGTATTTCTTCTAAAAGTTTTAAGATATGAAATTTACATTTGGATCTTTGAATTTCTTGTAATTAGATTTTTGCATATGGCATAAAATAACATTCTCTTTTTACATGTTTCTCAAGTGGATAACAAATTGTTCCAGCAGCATTTATTCAATAGTTCAACATCTCAAACATAAATGGAGCTTCTCTCTCTATATATATTTTTTTTCTCTACTACATTCACTAGAAGAGAAAGCTCCATGAAATCAGACACTCTCCTTTATCATCAGCTCTATTCTCAGTGTTTAGAAATGTGCTTATTACTTTGGACTTTATACATAAATAAGAACAAAAATGATCCATAACTTCATGCAACAAATAAAAATTTCACAAATGTAATATTGAATAAAAAGAGCCAAATACTAAAGAATGCATATAACATTATTCCAATTATATAAAGCATAAAAAGAGTAGTGACTGGGAATAAGAGAGAAGTTTCTAGGTTTCTGACAATGTATAATTCTTTGGTTGCTAATTAAATTCAATGAAAAATTTTGAAGACTTAATAAATATTTGTTGTGGGAACCCTACGCTTTGTCCATTTATGTCTACACACATACCAGATTGCAATATTTACTAAATTTTGAAATAAGTCCTCTTGTATTCAAGAGAATGAGTTTTCTATTTTCTTATTTATCTAATTTATATTAGCTTAAGTAATGAAGTATTTATTCTTCCTTTTTCTAGACAAACTATATTATGGTTAATTAAACAGTGGATGAAGAAATGTTTTATGAAAGCATTCTAACTAATGATAAAGAAGAATTATTACAGCATTGGAGTATCAATATTTTGCAATCTCTTCCACAAATTAATGGATCTAGACATTTATCACCAATGGCTACTAGCCTTTCAGAGAGAGAGACAATGAGGCATTATGTGCTTCCAATTGGAAGAGCACCACCTGGAAAGTGTAGTGTAGTCTTGCCAAAAGGACAAAAGAAAAAAGAAAAAGCTACTTGAATCATTTTATGTGGGGTTGGGGTATCAGGGATTAAACTCAGGGGTACTCGACCACTGAGCCACATCCCCAGCCCTATTTTTGTATTTTATTTAGAGACAGAGTCTCACCGAGTTAGTTGTTTAGCACCTCACTAAATTCCTGAGGCTGGCTTCGGAACTCGCTATCCTCCTGCCTCTACCTCCAGAGCCACTGAGATTACAAGCGTTGACCATTGCACCTGGCACTACTTGAATCTTATCAAGTCTCCATATAAACTGCAATTTACAGGAAATTCAGAGCGCAAAGGCTGATGTTAAACTACATTGTAGGATGAAGTTAGCTAAGCTCAGACTGTAAAATGCTCCATTGGAAAACCAACTTAGTTTGTTTAATAAATAAGTTACAAGAAAGAAAAACAACTGATGAAGGAGAAATGTACAGACTTGCCACCATTTGTGACATGTGGGCCTTATTTGAATCCTGAAAGTGTAGAGTAATTATTATCTTAATGAAACAATGGGAAATTTGAACACTAAGTGGATATATGACAACGTTAAGGTATAGAAATGCCAAACATAATTGAATGAAATGAAAAAAATGCATTGACTAATCTCAGCCATATAAATTATAGAATAGACTTACAAAGTTATGCATGCTCATACGCTTGTTAGGATTTTATTGGGATACTATTTAACTAAAATATTAATTTGGAAAAAAATTGGTATCTTTATAATATTTACTCTTACTATTTTGTAGAGCAAACCTCCCTCTATTTGTTCTCCTCTACTCAAATATTTATCTATTTTTTTCTAATACATCTTTTCAGATTGACTTTAGAATAATTTTCTACTTCCTGAAAAATATTATTAGAGTACTGAAGTTTTGTTCTAGCTATAAATTGATTTTGGAAATGAGGGGGACCCAAGGAGTTGTAACTTTAAGTCTTTGAAGCTTCCTCACCCAAAGAAATGATAAATGTTCAAGGAGAAGGAAATTCTAATTACCTTAATTTGATCATTACACATTGTATGTGTGGGTTGAATTTTCACACTGTACCCCATAAATATGTACAATTGTGTCAATTAAAAACAAACTAAATTAAAAAACATTTCAAAGAATGTATACCTATGTTTATAGCAGCACAATGCACGATAGCCAAATTTTGGAACCAGCCTAGGTGGTCTATCAACTGATGAATGGATAAAAGCAATGTAGTTTATGTACACAATGGAGTTTTATTCAGCTATAAAGAAGACGAAAAATTTGTCAATTGCAGGAAAATGGATAGAACTTAAGAGCATTATGTTAAGGGAAAGAAGAAATGCAGAAAGTCAAAAGTACCATGTTTTCTCTGTTATGTGGAAGCTAGTGAGAAAAATGAGAAAAAAGAGTATCTCATGAAAACAGAAAGAAGATCACTAGAGTAGAGTAAACAGGGCCAGGGGGAAAGAAGAGAGGAAGGAAAAGGGAGGTACAAAGGATCTATGTTGTTATATTGTGTATATGTACCAATATGAGCATTAAATCTCACTGTTATGTATAATTATAATGCACAAATCAAATATACAAATAAGTAAAACCAAAAAAAAAAAAAAGTTGAAAACTGGTGACTATAACTTGAATTCAGGGCCAGTTGTATTTTGCTTAGCTTGCATTATTAGATATGCTTTCTAAATCAGTTTTTAACATTTTAAAATTGAGAAATCATATCAAAATGAAAAAGTCATATATTTCAAATAAAAAGTCATATATTTCAAAACCATGAAACATATATCTGGTCTTCAACTCTTTTAATAGTAGAAATCTTGAATATTTTTTATTTTCATTATTCCTAAGCAATGCATATTTATTATTATTTCTATGGAGCATGTCAGCATAGTACAGTAGGTCAGAATATGGGCTCTGAAGTTGAACCTCCTGGCTTTATATATTACTGGCTGTGTGCTTTGGAGAAAATGGCTTAACTTCTCTATTCTTCTGTGTCTTCACCTATAGAATAAGTAAATAATAATTATTATTCCTGCCTCATAAAGTTTTGTGTTTCATTATCCTGAGGACTAAAATAATTTCCTTGCTACAGTGGACACACAGAGGTCAAGAACATTAGTTATTAACTATTAGGTTATTTATTATGTTGAATACTGTGCCTCTTTCAAATTCAGTGAATTTATTTTTTAATAAATTATTTAATAAATTATTTTTTGATAAATTCACTGAATTCAGTAAAATTGTACAAAATGACTCTTCAGCACTTATTCAAATTAGTACTCTAACTACTAATGCTATGTTTGAATAGATAACAGTATAATTGGCTGTGTTTGAATGTTTGAAAGAATTCACTCAACTTTTTCCATTTTTAATGGCTGCTTGCCGGCGCCTGCACCAGCACAAAGTGAAACTAGGATCGGCAAGGGAGCTGAAGATAAGAATTACACACACACACACACAAAGGACAAGGCAAGACTCAAGTCTCAAGTCTCAAGTTTTCTTTTATTCTGCTGACTTGGGTATATATATCTTAGGATGCCCTCTCACCTGGAAGCGCCACAGGGTACAACCGGATGCACCGAAAGTCTTACAAAGTGTTACTACTTTACTAATCTTGCGGTTTTACAGGAATGCGGAATTGTTACAAGAACATGGAACTATGGTCAAGCCACATGATTGAGAAACCTGATACTGTTGCACATTATGTACTGTGGAAACACCCAGGACAGCTCTCTCCCACAGCTGCTTTTAGGTCTTCTACTTCTTCTGTACATATTGATACTCCATTATGTCAACACCACAAGTTCAAAGTAAAAGAGGAGGTAAACTCTTGGCAATCAGATTGTCAGATAACAATACAGGACAAACATTTAAATTTTTCAGATAAACAATGAGTTTTTTACTATAAATATGTTCCAAATATTGCATAGGCTATTCTGATTTTATCTGGAAATCAAATTTAACTGCTGTGTATGTTTATTTGTTCAATCTGTCTAAGATGTTATTGCAGTTGTGGCAGTAGAGATGGAGAACAATAAAAGACTGAGAAATAGTAATTCTGATGTTGACATTTTGGACCTTTAGTCACCAATACCTATATGCATTCCACACTTAGGCAGATTCTTCTCTAAAGAGAAAAGAGTTACAATTCTGTTTGTTTTCATTTCAATGCTAAAATGTTATGTCCCCAAGGAAAAACTTATTTCATCATTGTTTCTCAGGTTACAGTAGAGGCTTGCATCAGGAGTAATCATTATAAAAATCAAAGTGCTGGTCAGTAGTCAGAAGAAACGGTGCCAACAGCAGCATCAAAAACCACAAGAGCCTCTGGTAGGTTGCTTTTCATACATTTATGTACAATCCTCACATTTTAAATTTTACGTAAATGTGTTTGTGTTATTAAAAATGGAAACAAAGAGAAAGCACTTCCGTCCATTAATCTCCTCCAGGTGCTTTATCCTCTTCTTGTTTTCCCCCAAGCTAATTTTGTGTTTTTTATTTTTTTCCCAGTCCTTTTGTTTTTATCTGTTCCTTGAAACAAAATCAACAATAAAAAGAAAAAGCCATTAAACCAATGAAAGCATAGCTATGGTTGCTGATTTAAGTAGCACTTATCTGAATTCAAGCTACTCTCTTAAATTAAAGGGATTGTTGGTTTATTGGAGAGTCTTATATTTCTCTAATGATGACAAGTCAATTGATGACAAGTCACAAGTTGGAATTCAGTGAACCATATAAAGCTATACCTTGACCTTGTATGTTCAAGGAATCATCACTTGGACTAAAATAATTTCCCATTCTCTCCATTTATCCAAGTCAAACAGAAGGCAACAAATCAGTGGGTGAAAATCACGTCTATCCAAAGAAAAAGGTAGTCCTCCAGTTACAAAAGCTTTTCTTAGGCATTCTGAAAAAGAGTTCTATTGATGTCAGACCCAACAGATTTGAATTCCACCTCATCCACCCACTTGCTCTGTGACCACAACAAATAATTTACTTAATAACCCTGAACTTTTGTTTCCTTCTTTATAACGAGAAAATTATAGTTAGCTTACAGGTGTGTTTTACGTTAATATAGACAAGATCAACCATTGGAATTTTTGGTGAAACTACTGGTGGGAATAAAAAAATGATACAATCATTTTGGAAATTTATTTAAAGACAAATATCCACATACTGTATCACCAGGCTAATCTCTTCGTAAGCATTTGTCTGTGAAAAATACAGGCATATGTCTACACTAAAACCTGTGCATCTGTGTTCATAACAGCTTTTTTGGTGACAAATAGGCCATAGAAACAAACCAACTGCCAATGAGTAGGTGAACTGGTGAAGAACAACTTGTAGTATATTCATACAATGTAATACTTACTATTCATTAATGAAATGAAATAAACTAATGATACATGCAACCACATTATGAATCTGCAGATAAGTATGCTGAGTGGAAATAGTCAGAATCCTACTATATGATTGCAGTTATATAAAATTCTAGGAAATTTAAACTAATGTATAGTTAAAAAAAAAAAAAAAAAAGTACTTTAGTGGTTGCCTAAGGATGGGAACTGGCAGAAGAAAGCAATTACAAAGGGGATACAGGTAAATTTTTGCAAATGATGGAAATATGTTATCTTGATTACACTGATGGTTTTCAAAGGAATACATATATTGAGCATATATTGAGATCAATAAAATACACACATTATATATGCGAAAGTAAATATACCCCAATAAATTTGAAAGAATTAAAATATAAGCAAAGTGAATTCATTGTTAATAAGCTCAGATCTATTATCCAATAATTTTTCATGAAGAATCAGGATGAGCCAGGTGCAGTGGCTCACGCCTGTAATCCCAGCACTTTGGGAGGCTGAGACAGGAGAATCGCGAGTGCAAAGCCAGCCTCAGCAATGGTGAGGTGCTAAGCAACTCAGTGAGACCCTGTCTCTAAATAAAACACAAAATAGGGCTGGGGATGTGGCTCAGTGGTCGAGTACCCCTGAGTTCAATACCCAGTACCAAAACAAAAAACAAAAAACTCGAGATGGAGGTTATTGTGTACATTGTGTCTAAGAAGTCTTTGATTCTATGCTATTTCTCCCCAACAATAAATTTATTACTACCAATTTTTGTTTGAAATATATGAAATAAAGTTTTTGATAATATGTCTGATTCATTATCATTATAATTCTTTAATGAATGAAAATTCATATTATGTATACTAATGTGTATGTACTCTATTTTAATGTGCCAATGTTAACATAATTTGTTACCTATCTTTCTTTATATTTTCCTTTTTCTATCATGAAAAAATTGCACTATACTTCTATAAAACTTAATATGTTCAGTTCATAGCCTGATGTTCAGATATTTAGAAATCTCTTTCATAAATCATTGTCATTCCATCTCTATTTCACCTCTTCTAGTTTACCGAAGACTTCTAACTTCACTTTACCCATAATTTCATCTGCCAAATGATTCCTAATCTCTCCTTCTTTGCCTCTAACAACACCATGAAAACCATGGTTTCTTCTCATTGGCCCATAAATCCTGAGCAGAATGGCTTGGTGTTTCCATTTTCCTTTCTCAGCAGTGCAAATTATCCAGGAGCAGAGATGTGTGGTGTTCTACTGGTCAGGAATAACATGATTTTGTTCTGTTATAGAAGTTTCCTTAAAAAGTGCTAAGTCTATATTATTAAGAATTTAAAAATTAGGAAAAGAACCAGAGAAATAAAGGTAAAAGGGAGAGATTGTGTACAAACGGAATGCAGCCAGATTCTATCAACTCTGTGAAGGTTCACAATAAGCCCACAATGGGTTGCTTTAGGAAATTAGTATTTTTCAACAAGACTGTTGTCCTATTTACTTTCTCTGCATTCCAATGTTCATCCAATCTATACAAAATAGTTAGAGCAGTTCTCTAGAAATATGTTCAAATCCCATACCCCTTCAGCCTAAAATCTGTCAAAGGCTTCCCATTTCTTTTCACTCATGCTGACTACAGGGGCATACAGGTCCTTGTGTTTTCTTTCCCATTCATCACTCCAGCCTTGGTCTTCACTGATTCCCTTCCTCACTTTCATCTTGTTCTGAGAACCTTACTTTCTTCAAAAAAGGCCAGGTTCTTGCCCTTCTGCCTTATAGTATTCATGCATAGGGCTCTTCCCACCACTCCAACTCCTCACTCAGCCACCTAGTTTAATGGTCAGCAATTCCATGAGGACTTTGTAAAACTCCCGGTCTCAATTATTCACTCCTTTTATATACACATGTGAAAACTGCAACTTGTACATCTTCTGATGTTGACCAAATATCTTATATTTATTTGTGTAATCTGTTCGATGTCTCTCCTTTTACCGGACTTATTATGTCAGGGATTGGTAATTATTTTTAGCTAGTTTGAATCTTTGGTTCATTTTTTCCTTTTTTATATATTTTTACTCTCCATTATATTTATAGCCTTTAGTACAGTGGAGACTGGCACATAGTGTTCAAAAGATATTTTTAAATAAGTGTATGAATTAATGGATAGATGGAAAATAGTCTTGTGAAAGAAATTCTTATCCCCTCATTACCCATGAGAAAATTGAGGGCCAGAGAGTTTAAATTGCCAAATGGAGCAAATACATGCTCCATAATTCATAGAAGATAAGCAAAGAAGATGACAAAGGAAAAAAAAAAAGAAATCTCTTGTGTAGAGAGTAAGTCCATGTCACAAATATTAAAATTCAGTACATATTTAGTTGCACACAAAATGTATTTAGTTACGTTTTTCACTTTAAGGTTAGAGTCTCTGGTGAGATCCAACATTGCTTCCTCAAAACTAACAATCTCAGACCTTTGGTTCAATAATCCCCTGGTGCCAAGCTTCTATGCCCTCTGTCATATCTGCTAAGTCTACCTGTGATTTCAGCTGCTCCTATGGTGAATGGTTCTGTGTACTGGCAGTCTCATCTCACATTTCTGTTCCCAGTGCATGTGCGGTATGGAACCAAAGGGGAGTTATATTCATGCTATGGAGATATCCCCTGCAAAGGAGTTTCCTTGGTTTTACCTCTTTTTTAAAAATATATGTATCCCCATACCACTACAATTATCTAATCTACTCAGATTAATAAAATCCTATATATTAAACAGGTAGTATGATTGTCTTAGGTAGATTCTTTGGGACCAGATTTAAGATGGAGATTTTCATATAGGAGATTTACCTGGTGTGTGTCCCTGAGGCCAACATCTATGGTACAGTGAGGAAAGGTCATATGGACCTCAGCCAGCTCCATAGGTGGAACTCCAGAGGGGAGAAGGTCTTTCAGAGTTTTCCCCCTCTGCTTCCAGAGTATTCCCCCTCCCCTTCTCCACAGACCAGTCATTGGGTGTGGGCTGTCTACTGCTCAAGACAAACTTCTTTCAGAGTTTTCCCCCTCCCCTTCTCCACAGGCCAATCATTGGGTGTGGGCAGTCTGCTGCTCAAGACAATCTTCATAAAGGAACTCAGCTCTGCTCTTCAGTCAGCAATGTTTCTAACATCAGGAAGAATGAATGTCTGAGTCTTGAGAAGGGCTCAATGGCATACTACTGAGTCCACTACAATTCTTATTACATAAGAGTTTTATGTGTGTATGTGTGTGTGTGTGCATGCTACAGAGTCCACACTAATTTTTTATATGTTCTATTATATATAGATAGATAGATACATATTAAAGTCCAGTATAACTCTTATTATGTAAGTTATAGAATTATATATAATATATACATAAGAATTGTAGTAGACTCTGTAGTATGCCTTTCATAATGTTGAGGTCCTAGTAGGTTTCAGCAATACCAGTTTTCCTATGGGGTACTCCACATTTGGTATGACCAGAGAGTTAAGTCCTCCTTTATGGAGTTGTTTGTGTTGTTATTCCTGTTCTTCAGGAAATGACTTCAATATACTATATTACCCTTACTGAAATGTGCAGTTTTTTATTGTTTTCTTTGATGATTTTGTCAGAAAAACTTATTAAAAACATTTAGAATTTTCTAAACATAGCATTAAGGAGGCTCTTAGACAAAGATTTTCCCTGTTTTAACTTAATGTTGATGTGAACTGTCAAGTAGTGCCTAACTCTGGGACTGAGAAAATAAGTTTCAAAATGAATCACTGTCTACTTCAATGTCAGATAGGCACCCATAGTCAGCAACTGCCTTAATCTAAGTAAATCACTAGAATTAGGTGTTTTTTGTCACTCTGAAAAAATAGTAATTTAAGTAAATACTCTACAATGCAGCAATGGCATTAAACTCTCCCCTCCAAAAGATCCCCACACACTTGCCCCAAAGAAGCATTTGATCCATTATGTTTTCAAAGAATTCAGTTCTGGTTTAATAATTTTCAACGAATTTCCACTTAAAATTTCAAGGCATGCCACTCTTCTGAGATATGCCTCTCCAGAGAAGCTCTTCTTCACTTTCTTCTAAAAGCCATTTTTTTGGAATATTTTTCAAATTCTGATTCAAGGTATCAATAAGTGTCTACTAATAATTTGGTGTAAAAGAGAAAAGCATATTTGAGACTTTGTTTTCCTAAATATTTATTTCAAATACTATATTTTCACAGTGGTTTTAGTCCTAATGTCATCCTTAAAATAAATCATTATGTGTACTTCATGTGATCTTTTTAGAATGCAATAAAACAGATTGTTTTTAATGGCTGTTCCAGCAATGAAAAATATCTGTGTTAGGTGGAAACAACAAATTGATGCTTTTTCAATTCCTTTTAATGGCATGAGGATCTTTGCAACCTGCTGTGAAAAATATTCTCTTAATGATAGGCCTGTGGCACAACTTAAGGAGTCATCAAGAAATAAATGCGCCGCTGTCTGGTTGGCAGCTTGGTGTCCCTTAATTGAAGTGTTATAAGATTCTGTGCAGAGGAAGCCTCCAGGGTTTTGTAGCTAAATGGCACGGACACCTCTGATGAGACATGCAGATGAAGATGTGTCAATACAATCTTCACCAATTTGCTGTAATAGCAGGGACTGATTAATTTTATAACCACGGGTGCTTCTATTAGCTAACCTAAGGAATGATTTAGACTTTATTAAGCGACTTATTTCTATCTTTTTTCAAGAGATGACTGCAACATAGTTTATCTCTGAGTGCTACACTGTGGCACATTTTCTAATAAGGATTCTAAATTTATTATTAAAGAAAGGATCATGAGCTCGCCCTGGCTTAGAGGAGACTTACTGGTTGCAACTTTTTGTGATGCCTAGTGTCTCAAATGCACTTCAGTGAACTTGGAGTTTCTCAAAAATAAAAGTAACTTCATTTTTGAAGCAATTGAGTTGGCAGTGCTTATATACATTTTTAATGTGCAAAATATTGAAGTAACTGAATTAGAAATATGTGGCTGTATATTTTTATCTTTTTCTTGATATAAAATTGCTTTAATATTTTATCATAATTGCCCTTGGACATCTAACATCATTTGGTTACACATAATCAACTAATGCTTTATATTTTAGGGCTTTGTTCAATAAAAAATTAATTATCATGCATGAGTGGGCAATGTATTTGGAGATTGAACTACATGATTTTATGCATAAAACAGGCTCCAGTTTATATATTAAAACCAAAATTGCTGTAACATTCACATTGTAATAAAAATCAGACACAAAGACTCATTTAAAACTTCTGAAATGTGAGCTCAGGGATACACCTTTGCGTTTCTTTTAAACTATAAAAGCAATGAAATAGCATTTACTATAAGTTGAGTTTCTGGTAAATTTATTTTTAAAAAAGACTGAGAATCCATTAGAAGCAATTTTATTACACAAGCAATGAGACCATTATTAGTACTTAATATTAATATAGAACATAGTATTGTAAAATGCCTGTTATAGAAAGTATGATATTCAATAAATAACAATCCACATTCTCATCTGCGGACTGAGGATGTTGGTAAACACCCTTTGGGGAGAGCACACACATTTCTGTCCCACTCTTTTCTTCTAGGCTTTTGTCAGGCTATGGAGACTAATGATGGTGATATTGAAGACATCTGGATTCTCAGATTTTATGCATGCTGCATGCAGTAATCAGAACTATTCACTTACAGAAAACAATATATAAAACATTCTGGCTATATTTTAAAATTGAAAAAAAATTATATTATGATATGCCTTATTCACCTCTTCAAAAGCATTATAACATCCAATTTGATTATGGAGCTCTGAGTGTCTATGTTAGAATGGAAGGTAAAGATAAGCCCTTTAAATTCTAACTGTAGGAGAGATTAAAGAATCATGTGATGAACAATTAAGGGAATAAATAAATGCCTATTGTTATGGTTTAGATGTGAGATGGCCCCCAAAATCTCATGTGAGAGACAGTGCAAGAATTTTTGGAGGTGAAATCATTAGATTCTGAGACATATAACCAAATCAGTGGATTAATCAACCAATAGGGGTTAACTGGGCAGTAGCTGTAGACAGAGTGTTGGTCACTAGGGGTATGCCTTTGGAATTTATATTTTGTCCCTGGTGAGCAGAGCTCTCTCTTCTTCCAGTTTCCATGCCCTGAGCTACTTTCCTCCACCATGTTTTTCTGTCATGTCCGGGCCCAGAGCTATGGAGTTGATTAACCATGACTGAGACCTCTAAAACCATGAGCCAAGATAAATTTTTCCTCCTCTACCTTGTTCCTGCCATGTCTTTTAGTCATAGCAATGAAAATCTAACTAAAACACTATTAATGAAATATTTTCTATGAGTAATATTCAAACATTAATCTCAACACGCTCTAGATTCCTGCCCCAGTTTAGTTGAAATGTGTTATATTAGGAATTAAGAGGTTAGTTTAAGTTCTAGCCTTACTACTAAGTAGTTATATAATTTTTACTAAGCTCCTTAATGTTTTGAAGAATGTTTCTTGTATTGATAAAAGCCAGGAATTGGAATTAGATCACCTTTGAGATTGCATTTTACTCTACCATTTTATTTATGATAAATCAGGACCAAGGTATTATGAACACCTTGATAATACATTTAGTAAAAACTGCACATAATTCCAAAGATACCAGAGATTTCTATCACCTTCATAATAGCATATGTTTGAGGGCATTTGTGACTCATGGTACAAAGATTTAAAAAACTAAGGAAATATAATACTAGATATGTGATTAGTTATTTATATTTGAGATGAGGAGTGGTGGTAAACAATTTCTATGTAATTAAAAGGGCTAGATGGAGAGGCACTGGACGCTACACAAAATTCCCATCAGAATATTACCAGTGGTAACACAGGTGACAAACAGGTAGTGACCATTTGTAAAAAGCTGATCAGACATTATTAGTATTATTGGAACTCATCTTAGAATTTCAACCAGCTTTACTGCTACATACTTATTGCCTATTTTGAACACAAAAAAAATGTGTGAAAGTATTTGAAAGGATAAAATGTAGTACTTTGAAATATTAAAGATTGAAGTATTTGGTTAATCCAAGTTTTCAAGCTTATGGCAAAAATGATAATGAAGTTTGTGTGAGGATTACAAGAAATTATTATATGGGGATTTAAGAAAACCAATATTATGTATAACTAATGAACTAATAAAAACACTAAAAGAAACTACAAGGTAATTTAAAAAGGAAAAGTACACAAAATAGAATCATATATATATGTATATATGTTTGTGCATAAATATGTCTATATATACACATATGTGTGTATATATATACATATATATTTATATATATATATATATTCGTACTAGGAATTGGACCCAGGAACACTTTATCACTGATTTGCCTCCCCAATCCTTTTTATTTTGAGTCTGGGTCTCACTAAATTGCAAAGACAGGCCTTGAATTTGTGAGCTTCTTGCCTCAGGCTCCCAAGTCACTGGGGTTACAAATGTGGGCCACCACGTATGTCTTAAAATATTTTTGATTGTAAACATCATTGTAAAATAAATTCTGGTACACATTCACTATATGTGGATATTTATTTACAAATTATACACATTCCACCTCTGAACTAGTATACTGTGATCACTATAAGATATGTTGAAATAAATTTCTAAAGATGAAGCAAAAATAAATCAGAATAATAGCACTGATAATTTCTTTCTGTATCCTAATGAATTATCTTGCACACTGCCCTTGAAAACAATCACTCCATTTTGGATGTCCCTAAAATATTCTGCCAGGAAAAAAAGTGAAAGTTTATAAAAATGAAAACTAACAGAAAACACTGAAGAAACAGAAGAACATCTGGAAATAAAGAGAAAAGATAATCACAGAGGGAATAATGAAAACATGAAAAACTACTGGGTATGAATAACTGGTAAGCTGTAATCAATGTGGAAAAGGCTAACATAGGAAATAGTTTGAGCATCACAAGACAAGATGTCGAGTATAACACTTAAACATATGGAGCATGCTCTCATAGAAGGGTTTTTCTTGACCCCCACACAGGCTGAGACAGCTTCCCTATTGGGAAATCTGATTTTAGAGTGTACTAGTGAAGCCAACAAATTACAGAGAATGTGTACTCCAGAGCCAGCAATGATCTTCCCATCCATGAGAGCCAAGAGTACATTTCCACCAGTAATCATTTATGAATGACCATGGATTGTTCTCTCAGGAGTTTGCTTGTTATGTGTGCCTGAGAACAAGGTTGTTAATTATGCTTATGAAGAAATATATGATCAGATATACAAATTATGTTAAAATTTTAATAACTTCTAGATACCAAAGCACATTTGTTTTGGAACATACAGCTGAAGACCATCTAAGTTTTTGTGGCATGGATTCCCTATTATTTCGTTGGTAAGAGGAAATGTTTCTGTAACTTTGAGTGATTCATTCACACTGTGATCCTGAGTTCAAATTAACACAGAGTTTGAATTCATGGGAAAGGGTTGTTGGTATAAAAATGATACTACACTTTAGAATTCAATTTTTAGTATGTGTTTATAGGTTCTATATCTATTTTCTATGGGAAAAAAAGTCAAGTTTGTATTTTTTCTTTTCACTCATTTCCTATTTCTTTGGGATATACAAGCATGGTCTTCAACAGAAGTTTTCAAACTCTTGGTATTAATAATATTTTTTATTCTTAAATATTGTGGATGGAAATAATATTTTCCTGTATGCATATATCTATTGTTAATTGCTATTAAATTCTCAAAATGTTTACTTCTAATTTATTTTAAAAAATAATAAGTGCATGATGACTATATTTTTCTAAACAGCAGATTAGTGAAGAATTATCAAAGGAGAACAGAAATCACAGAAATGAACCTGCACAGCTATAGTCATCTGATTCTTGACAAAGGTACCAAAAATATAGTGGAGGAAAGACGGCCTTTTTGACAAAAGGTGCTGGGATGGATATTTAGATGTAGAACAATGAAACTAGATCCATTTATCTCACCTTGTACAAAAGTTATGTCAAAATGGATCAAAGGCCTAGGTTTAAGACCAGAAACTTTGCAACTTTTAGAAGAAAAGACTAAATAAATGAAACATTCCAACATATCAGTACAGGCAACAACTTTCTCAAAAGGACTCTAATAACCCAGGGAATAATAGCAAGAATTGGCAAATGAGATTGTGTCAAATTAAAAAGCTTCCACACAGCAAAAGAAACAACAGAGTGAAGAGAAAGCCGAGAGAATGAGAGAAAATCTTTTCCAGCTATTCTTCTGATGGAGGATTAATACCCCAAATATATAAAGAATTCAAAATCTCAATGACAATAATAAAATTACCAAATGGGCAAATGAACTGAGCAGACAGTTCTCAAAAGACAAAGTATAGTTTCCTTTCAAACTCTTCTTGAAACTGCTATAAGTATCAATTGTCAGTCTACTCAGGGGCAAGGAAAAGAGGTCATTTCTCGAAGAATCAGGATCTTCTTCATGACCCAGAGAGGCCATATATCTGTTCTGGGCTCTCAAGAAGAGAGATAATCCCACAGAATGTTTGTTGTCCTTTTATAAATTCTTTGAAATTTTCACATGAAAAGTTCTTTGTGAATATATATTTAAAGGGATTTCTTGATTTTCTTAAAGAACCAGGAGATTGTTTCAATTTATTTGAATGAATCTATAGGAAGTTTAAAAGTGCATGAAGAGACCTAGTGGAGGAATTACACCAGCTGCCTAGTGGAATAGGAGACTTCAGCCCTCATCTTTCCCTTCTACCCCTGCCAAAGGAATTCCAATTTTGAAAATCACCTGTGGATGAACAAGAGTACTTTTGTGGGAACCTGAGAGTCTAGCCAAGGTCCCAACACACCACTGAAGAAAAAGAACAGATGTATTGAAGAGGGGAAGAGGAAGTTTTACTTTATCCATGTCATCTCTCCCCACAAGGCACCCCAGCTCAATGCAGGTAGAGAGCCCCTGGGTCTGGGATTTCTTCTATGAGGGAAAGTGTGAGTGTAGTGAGTGCCAGCTTCCTCAACCACTCAAGAGGCCCACCTCTTTCTTGCTCCACCCAGAACACTGAGGGTGGCCACATGGCCACATAGACTGTGGGCAGCTAATAATAGGGAAAAGGAATGAGAATTCACACTGGGGTTCACAACTGACATGCCATGTCAACAAAACACCACAATTTTTACTACCCGTCTCATATATTCTACCAAGAAGCCTGTCCATAAACCTTGTTGGACACGTAAATTGTGGGCCCCCTCACTAGCCTACATGAGCCCTCAGCATTTCACACATTCCTTACCAATCCACAGCTGATACCTTGTGAGCACCCCTGTAGAGAGTAGCCATGAACTTCCTCAGATCATGCAAGAGCACAGGCATAAAGACAACTAGACTCCGCCAGAGTGAGAGAAGGCATATAATTTCACATATATCAGGTCACTTCCCTAGAGAAAGTACATGTGAGTCTTTAGCACCCAGCCTGGATTTGTGAGATCAAGACAAAATATATAATCCTAGGATCCACCCCCCCACTCCATACACACACACAAAAAGGGAACAAAAAGACTGGAGTAGGTATACCAATAGAAAAGGTCAGTAAGGTCCCCTGGGTTCCCTATCTGGGCTTACTGATGGGCTTTCTTTCAAAGCTTCAACAAGCTAGGAACAAGACAAAGACTTCCATTCTCTTAAATCTATTCAACTCAGTCCTGGAAATCCTAGAGAGAGGAATCAAGCAAAAAAAATGCATAAAAGACATTGAAACTTGAAAGAAAGTAGTAAAGTATTCTCTGCTTGCAGATGACATGATCTTATATTAAGAAAATTCTAAAGACTCTACCAAAAAGAAAAAAACAAACCAACTATTTGAATAAACAAATACAGAAAAGTTATAGCATACAAAATCAATATGCAGAATCAATTGCAATTCTATATACTAACAACACTTTCCAAAAAAGGAAAGAAAACAGTTAAGAAACATTATATCTGCAACATTTCAAAAAGAATAAAGCATTTAAGAATAAACTTAATTAAGGAAGTTAAAGATCCATACAATGAAAACTATAAAATACTGATGAAACAGGACAAAAATAAATGGAAAGATATTTCCTCTCCACAAACTGGAAGAATTAATATTATTAAAATGTTCATATTACCCCAAGCTCTCTACCAATTTAATGCAATCCCTGCCAATATCCCAATAGCGTTTTTATAGATATAGAACAAACAATCCTAAACTTCACATGGAATCACAAAATAGCCAACACAATCTTGATCAAAAAAAAAACAAAGCTGGAGGCATCATACTTCCTGATTTCAAAATACATTATAATGCTAGAGTAATCAAAGCAATGTGGCAAATGATGATATTCTCTATCATTGGTCTCTGTGTCCAATACTGCACACAGAGACCAATGATAGAGAATAGAACACAGAAATATGCCTGCACATTTCCAGTCAACTGAAATTCAACACAAGTGCCCCAAAAGAAAAAAACCAAAAAAACAATGGAAGAAAGTCTCTTCAGTAAATGGTGTTCAATAAACTGGGTATTCACAACAGAAAAATAAAATTGGGCCTAATACTGAAACCAAAAATCAACTTAAAAACTTAAATGTAAGATTTTAAACTATAGAACTACTAGAAGAAAACATTGGGAAAAATCTTACTGACATTGTTTGGGTAATGATTTTTTGAACATGACCCCAACACCACTGGCCACAAAAGCAAAATAAACAAGTAGGTCTATATTAAACTAAAAAAGTAAATAAATAAATTTTTTTAAAAATACTAATACACAGCAAAGAAAACAATTAACAATGAAAGTACAACCTACTATATGGAAGAAAATATTTGTAAACTATATATCTGATAAGGAGTTAAAAAATAAACTCTAACAACTAAATAGCAAAATATAATCTGATTAAACAATAAGCAAAAGACCTGAATTGACCTTTCTCCAAAGAAGACATACCAATGGCCAGCATATATAAAAAAGTGTCAACATCACTGATTGAAAAATGCAAATCACAATAATGAGACAACACCTCACAACTGTTAGAATGGCTATTTTAAAAGTGACAAATGGTAAGTGTTAGCAAGAATATGAAGATAAAGGAATTCTTGTATACTGTTGGTGGAAATAGAAATTATTGCAACAATTATGAAAATATTGTGGAAGTTCTTCAAAAAAATTAAAAAGGAATTAACATATGATCCAGCAATCCCACTTCTTCCCAGTATATATACAAAGGAAATGAATTCAGTATCTCAGAGATATACCCACACTCCCACACTTCATATAGCATTATTTGAAATAGCCAAGAAATACAAGCAACCTAAGTTGTGTGTATGTTATACATACCAAGGAATAGTAATCATCTATCCAAAAGAAGGAAACTACCATTTGTGACAATATGGATGATCCTGGATGACACTGCTAAGTGAAGTAAGCCAGGAAAACAAAAACAAATACTGCATGAGCTCACTTTTATGTGAAATCTAAAAAAAAATCAAACTCATAGTAACAGTAGAATAGTGATTACCAGGTGTCAGGTGGGAAGGGAGTAGAAATGGACAGAGATTAAAGAGTACAGACTTTCAATTGCAGATGAATAAATTCTAGAGACAACATACAGCTTAATGACTATAGTTAGCAGTAATGTATTGTAATCCTTAAAGTTCCTAAGTGAGTAGATCTTAAATGTCCTCACCACACATGTACACACACAATAATGCTAACTATTTGAGGCAATGGATATATTATTAGCTTGACTGTGGCAATCATTTTTAAATGTATATATACAGAAATATATATTGTATATCCTAAAAATGTATAATTTTATTTGTCAATTACACTTTAATAACATATAATTGGAGAAAAGTTGTGAAGGATGAAATTACATATACATTATGAAAATGGTACATAAACTACCTTTAATAAGTAAATATGGTAAACTTGAAAATTAGACTTATTTTTTAATATTTTAATATTGAGGCACAAATTATTGTATATAAATGAAGCTTTCAGATTTTTAGCAGTGCCAGGGGAAAGGCCACATTCTCTCTTCTGTTGGAGCCTCTCAGAGTTATAATTTTGTCATATAATTAATGTTACTGCCAGCAATAAAAGATTTTTTAAATAATAATGTGTGTATCAACAAGTCATATATAAGATGACTATCTTTCTTGAGTAAACTGAGGAAAATGAAAAAATTTATGAATGAATGAATTAATGAATGAAAAGGAAGGAAGGAAAGAAAGGAAGAAAGAGAGAGAGAAAGAAAGAAAGAGAGAGAGAGAGAGGGAGGGAGGGAGGAGAGAGAGAGAGAGAGAGAGAGAGAGAAAGAAAGAAAGAAAGAAAGAAAGAAAGAAAGAAAGAAAGAAAGAAAGAAAGAAAGAAAGAAAGAAAGAAAGAAAGAAAGAAAGAAAAGAAAGAAAGAAAAAGAAAAAACTGCTCTTATGTGCTTTGCTTGACTGGAACATTATTCCCTGATTAATTCTAACTTGAATAATTAAATCATTATGAAGCATAAATAGAAAATTAAGTCAACCTCATATTACAGTTTTGGAAAAATACAATAAAATGCCTATATTAATATAAATGAACCTTCTTATAAGATTTTTGAGATTGACAACTGACCAAAAGCTATTACATACATTACATTGTGTAATAAAAATAACTGCTTTGGCTACAACTCCAAGTCTTTGCAGCTGCAGGGGTACCTCTTGGAAATAAAGTTTGTGTTTACACAGGTGCAGTCATATTTAGCAAAAAAAAAAATTATGCACTATGCAAACAGCTGCTTGTCTGTTTTCTTTGGCAGAGCTCTTTCCAACTGAAACAATTTGTATCAAGCACATCGCTGTGATACCTATGTAAACAATAAGGAAAAATTCCTGTACAAGGAAGAGGTTTCTCATAATGTATCTTTTAGATAAACTCTTAAGCAAGAGCCTTTTGATTGTAATCTGCTACCAAAACTATGCCCTCAGTAAAATATTTACCATCTAATATTGTATATTATGTGTTACCATCTAATATTACCCAATCTGCTAGAGAAGCATTAAGTTTTCAGGGTAGAAACTATCAGAGGCTTTATCTAACTCTAGTAATTAGAAGAGAATAATGGCTGGCAGAAAGACTCTTATAATTGAAAACTGTTAATTTAGCATTCTAGTCTAATTTAGAGTATAGGCTCTTTTCTGGAATGCAGTTACAGAATACATTTTTATTATTTTATTAGTAAAATAATTAATGTTGTATTTGAAAAGTGACATATATTTTCAAATTTAGACTTTAGGTGTGTGTAGGTATAAATTTGATTTATAGTATTCCAGTACTTTTGATTGATTTTCTAACAAAAATCAATAGAATCTATACATTATGCAGTTTATTTCTTGAAGTTGGAAATTCTTTATAGATAATGTGGAGGAAAGAGTTGATTTTAAAAATTTAAATTAAAAAATTTTTTAAAAAATTAAAATGGTTTTTCAAAATTCAAATTAAATTTATTTTAACTGATACATAAAAGCATGAAAATTGAACATAATAATGGGGAACCTATGATATTTTAGTACACATATGCATAGTGTAATATTAAAATCAGTTTAAACATATCTATCCCCTGAACATTTATCATTTATTATGAAAACTTTCAAAATTCTTCTAGCTTTTTAAAGTGTATCATACATGATAGGAATCTATGGTCACCCAAATGTACAACTGCACCAGAATATTTTATTCCTATCTTAACTTAATTTTTTACTCCTATTTTAGTACCTATTGATTAGCCTCTGCCTCTGCTTCCCTCCCCAGACTCTGGTAATCACCATTCTACTCTCAATTTTGTTAAGATCATCTTTTTGAAATTCTACATGTGTGTGAGGTTCTATGGTACTTTCTTTCTGTGCCTGGTTTATTTCACTTAATATAATGATCTACAGTTCCATCATGTTGTT
This sequence comes from Geosciurus inauris, assembly GCA_004024805.1. Taxonomy (NCBI): domain Eukaryota; kingdom Metazoa; phylum Chordata; class Mammalia; order Rodentia; family Sciuridae; genus Geosciurus; species Geosciurus inauris. The sequence continues at coordinate 185,297 of PVHX01001048.1, read as the reverse complement.
GCAAATAATAGGATTTTATTCTTTATTTATTCTATAATAGTATTCCTCTGTGTGTGTGTATCACATTTTCTTTATCCATTCATCAGTTGATGGGCACTTTGGTTGTTTCCATTTCTTGACCATTGTGAATAGAGCTGCAATGAACATGGAAATGCAGATGTCTCTTTGCCATACTGACTTCATTTCCTTTGGATATACACCCAGTAATGGGAGTCATGGATCATATCTCATTCCAATGTTTATGTTGAGTTTTTCCCATTCATTTCATAGCTCTTACAATGTTCTAGGCACTCACTATTCTAAGTACTAACAATAAATGAAACAGAAAAAATTGTGCCCTTGAAGAACTAATATGCCATATAAGAATGTTAGAAGTTGCTGCTATGAACTATGAGAAAATTAGAAAAATTGAGTCAGAAATGTGAATGATCTAAAGAAGGGATGAGGGAGATGGAACAGCAGTGCAAAACAAGTTTTGATCCATAGTCCTTAGTTTCTTATGATACCTCAGTATATTCCTAATCACTAATTTTTTTTTCTGATTAATTTGAAAGGGATCCAGGAATTAAAATCTCAATTTTCCCTAAAATTGAGCAATCATAAGAAAAATCTCAATTGTTACACTAGTTGTAAGGAATATTTCTAAAGAAATATCATGCACATCTGTGTCGTTAGCCTTCTCAAGACTTCCAGTTAAAGGTGAGGTTGGAAAGAAATAACTTCTATGAGCTGGGCATGGTGGCTCAAGCCTGTAATCCCAGCACTTAGGGAGGCTGAGACAGGAGAATCTTGAGTTCAAAGCCAGCCTCAGCAACGGTGAGGCACTAAGCAACTCAGTGAGACCCTGTCTCTACATAAAAAAAAACACAAAATAGGGCTGGGGATGTGGCTCAGTGGTCGAGTACCCCTGAGTTCAATCCCCAGTACCAAAAAAAAAAAAAACATGAAAAGAAATAACTTCTATGATTGAGGGATACTGTTTAGCACAGGTACCTTTAGTATAGCCTCAAAAGTCTCGAACATGAGAAAACCATGGTTCTGCAGATCCTGCAAGACCAGTACAGATTTTAGCAACCCGAAAATACTTTGTGATATAGAATATATTTCTATCAATATTTTATTGTTTAATAGTATAAAATAAGTAGTATTGAGTACATTATAAGTATTAACGCAATTAAGTATAAGTATTGACCAAACTTTGGACAGGCTCTCCAACCTACTGTTAGGCGTGTCTATGCACTTCATAAAATTCCAGGACCTTCCCATTCTCCATATCTGGTCACCCTTAATATTTTATTGGGTTCCTCACCTTCTGCCATGCCCTAGGTGATGTATAATCACTCCAGCCTGTCTTCAGAAATGATTCTATTTGTTCGGTTTAACCTTAGTCACCTATCATTATTAAGATACTCCTCTTAGCAATTATCTCTCCATTGACTTCCACCCGGCCACTTGGCTATAAACTCTCACTTGCCCATCTTTTGTTTAGAATTGAGTCCCGTTCTAAGGTGACATCTTTTTCTCTCTATTGTAGTAGTTCTGAATAAAATTTGTTTTTATCACTTCAACTGCTGTCAGGCTCTTGTTCTCTCATAGACAATATTTTGGACTAAATCTTGTATTTATTCGTGTGTATTATAGCTTAAGCTCTACACAAATCACATCGATACTTGATTTCAAAATTGTACGTATTCTTGGGCATATTCACAGGGTTTCTGTTTTTAATTACCAGGACAGTCCTAGTTAATCCTAAACCAAACCCAAACAAAATTCTCATTCAAGTGGTGAAGGAGGACAAATAAGTAAGCAAAAGTTTCCATTTTGTACCTCCACATCTTAACCTGGGAAGGAACCAATTCAAAAGACCAACTTCTAGCTGATCTGCTTAAATGAAGTATCAGGTAGGAAATCCAGACCACTCATTGATCTGACAAAATATCCAAGACAACTAGTGATGTCCTGAGGTTAATACAGGAATTCAGGTAGCATGTTTAAAAATGTAAATAATAAATCATCAATAACTATTAGTACCACACACACTAACAAAGGCATGATTTTTCTAGGTCTCTAGAATCTGAATGCAAGGAAACTGCTTGAATATCTTTCCAGAGAACTTCAAGTTTAAATGAGAAAAACAGTTAAAATGCTACAAAGCAATTTCTCTCAGTACTCCTTCTTCAGAACTCTTAGATGGTTACACTCTCAAGAATAATCCACAAAATAGCTCCAGGGGATGTGCTATGATCTTTGCTCTGTTAATTTGTTCAAAGTGTGATTCTTGGCTGAGTCTTATTATTTCTTAGAAATTTTACCATTTTCCCCATAAAGAGTGTATCTCTGATTTGTGACAAATAAGGATAATGCTTCAACATATAGGAAAATACTGGTCAAAATTTTCCCCTTTTAATTTTCTTTTGTTCTTTTTTTCCTCTTTCATTCATTTTCCTTCTCATTTTTTTTAAAATTTCTTCCTGACAATAAAATGCTCTTTTAGAAAATGTTTAAAAATACAAAATGCATAAATTAAAATCCCCAAGAATTTGTAATTAAAATCCCCAAGAATCCTATATCCCAGCTATAAATACACCTAAATTTTGGCATGCTCGTTTGCTGTATTTTCATGGTAATTTTTTACATCATCGGTATTATTTCAGTAATTTTGGTGGGCCAAAGAGAATGTTTAGAATCCTCAAAGATGTCTTTTAAAAATATTTTGACAGAGACATTGACTCATATTTCTATATAAAATGGCCCATGTCATTACAGTCTTGCCAGCAGAATCTACTCTTAAGTTTCTGTTCTGTATATGAAGTTATGAGATTTATGTTTCAATCATGAGGAAGTTTCATCATATGGCTAGCTAAGTAATTATTTATATATTATACTAAAGACTTTTCTCACTGATTTGTGTGTTCTTTATATTTTAATATTCCTTTTTAAATAGTGGTGGCAAATATTTTTCATTTTTCCCTTTGTGTTTGAGTTTTATTAATGTGTTTAGTGGAGATAAGATATTAATTCTCATAAAGTCCAATGTGTTGATCTTTTCATTTGTGGATTTTTAATTTACTTTTATACTTAAAGTACACACTGAAATATCAAAAGAATATTTACCTACATTTTATAGGCATTCTTTTACAGATTTTTTGTTTAAAAAATTTAATTGCTCAATTCATCTGGAATTAATTTTGATTTCATAGAATGAAGCTTTCCTCTCCTTATTGGCTTTACCTTGATTTACTTTTCTCATCTTCTTGTCACTGGTTACTATTATATCATTTATTTTCTCTTACTGCCACTAAAATATTTGATGTTAGGGATAGAGTTTTCAAGGCTTTGTCTTTTTTGTCAGACTGAATCCCCAGTTACTAGTACAGTATTCAATCACATACTTATTTCTGGATGAATATTTATGAGGTTTTGGAGGTATTTTATTTTGTTTTTCTTGTTTTATGAAGTTATAATTTAAATAATTGTGTATATATGTATATATATATAAAGTGTACAATATACGTACATATGTGTATATGTATATATATACACATATAGTGTACAATATAATGTTTAGATATGCATTGTGAAGTACCTAACACAGTCACATTAATTAACATACCCATCACTTCACAGTTACCATTTTATTTTATTTTATTTTATTTTTGCTGTCATGAGATTTCTCGTAGTGAATTCCAAGTATAAAATGCATTATTATCCATTATAGTCACTATGCTATACATTAGGCTCTGGAATTTATCTTACAACTGAAAGTTTGTACCCTTTGATGAACATCTCCCCATTTCTATTATTCCCTCTACCTGGCCCCTGGTTACTATTTTTCTATTTTGTGTTTCTATGAGTTAGACATTTTTAGATTTGACATGAAAGTTAAATTTGCCACCAGAGACAAATTCAGTCATGTATTTGACCAACCTTGTGAATGTAATTTTTCATTAGCAGAACTCAAATCATCAGAATTGATAATAATTCCATTTTGCATATGAAGTGACCAAGTGAGAAAACGAGAACCATCAGGCTCATTTGAACTTAAAGTTAACATTGAAACGGGCCTTAGGTTTATCTAGTGACTTCCATCATTCATAGTACAGACCAAAGAAAGTCTTGTGGAAAAAAAACATAGAACTATTCCTCTTTGCTTTTCACCTTAAATCACTAATGAGAGTGAATTATATTTTACATGCCAAGTGTTACCCCACTAGTCTTCCTAAATGACACTTTAAAAAATATTTTTGGTGGCTCATAAAAGAAATTTCAAATTTGTGTAAAAATAATTTAATTATACCAATTAAAACTTAGTTATATGATTAAAGCTTAATTATACCAATGTTATTACTATCATACATATACTCAATAAATTTGTGGACTCTTTTCCCTCCTCAGGAAGATGAAATATTACATATATTTTATTCAAAGTATCAAAGTAATTTCCCTGAAAATATTATCTTTTTAATGTTATGTGTAAAGCATCACTAAGTCTTAAAAATATGAGGTGAGATGAATATTTCTTGATCAAATTGCTAAAGGTCTCTGCCCATAAGACAAAATCAATCCATTCTTACAAGTAATATTAGGCATCTTGTATTAAAATGAACAAAAACCATTCTCACAATCCAGAGGGGAATCAAATATAAACTCTGGGTTTCTAAATCTTTCAAAATTACTCTTCCTGAATCTAAACTCTCCCAGGAATCTTAGAACATTCATCAAATGTTAAGTAAAGCTGTAATCCTGTAATCCTGTAAGAAGAATGCATGGTGATGAACTAATTGTATTGGAATTGCTTTAAAAGTAAGCTAAAGACAAGTAAAAACTCTATGATTTCTTAATAACCATTTACAAGTTTTATTTAATGTGATAAAAATTATTTTCCTGGACACCAAAAAATAGAAAAAACTAATGTTGTTTTATTCTATAGTAAATTCTAAAAAGATTTCTGAGTAATGCATTTATATTTGCCTCCCAAGTCATTGCACATTCCTTGAAGATATTTGCTCCCTGAAAAAATGTCATATATTTTATTTCACAACTGCCACACCACTTTCTTTCTTTATTTTAAAGTGCATGTATTTTCTGAGAAGAAAATGAAAAGCACCATTTCCCCTACAAGAAACCTTTCCACTTTATTATTCCTTTGGGTGAGTCATAAAGCAAAGGGTGTTAGTTTGTTGAGGCACATAGGGAAAAACCCTGGGTATGGAGTAGAAGATCTTGGTTCTACTTATCTGCAATTGCTGCCACTTCTACTAACATGTATATCTGGGTTTTGTTGTTGTTGTTTTAAACAAAATTTATTTTTTCTACGTGAAGTTTATACCATGATGTTAGGGAAGACATGGCAATAGTGTCATGATTACTTCAGTGAAGCAAATTAAAATACCTATCATCTCACATAGTTACTATGTGGCAAAAGCAGCTACAAGTTGCTTATTTAACTAAAATTCCAATGCTACAATTTTATTAATTACCTCTATTCCAGTGAGTGTGATAAAGACTTTATTTACATTTCTCTATGTAATCCTTTCAAAAACCATTGTACAGATAAGGAACCTGAAGCTCCAAGAGGCTCAGTGACTCTTCCATGATCATTTCTCTGAGATTGTGATTTGAAAGCTTGGATCATATGTTGAAACTTAATCCCCAGTGTAAGGATTTTAGGGGCTTTTGGAGGTGATTCGTGTGTGCGGGTGAAGTCCTCAGGAGGGATGAGTGTACCCAGGCAGCAGCCTCATGCCTTCCACCATGTGAGGACACAACAGAAGCTGCCAGCTATGAATCAGAAAGTGGCCTCACCATACACCAAGGCTTCCAGCTCTTAGTCTTTGACTTCCCAGCCTTTAGAACTATAAGAAATAATTTTTAAAAAAATAAACCACCTGGTTTATGGAATTTTGTTAGAGCAGCCCAGGTGGGCCAAAATCCTTGGCAATCAATAATGTTGGAATTTGAATTCGGATTTTTCAGCTACGGAGTCTTAATATGATGTTTAGCTATGGTATTTTGTCTGGACCTCAGTATTCTCACTGATGAATGAGAGGGCCCATTTCAATTTAGGTCTGGGTTTTGTTTAGTCTCCACATTCTTTCTTTCAACAAACAAAAACATAAGATGAAAGCTAAATACTCTGGTAGAAGCAGAAGTGGGAGTCCCAAAGTATTCGATTGTGGCTCCACCATTCCCCTGGAAGATCATGATGCAACTCTCTTGAAAATGTAGAACTCCATGGAACACTATTTGAAAATACCAGATACTTCAGGCCACTATTAAAGCATTTTCCAATTCTACAAGGTACTGGCTAAGTGAAGAAACATGTGCATTTTTATTGGAGCTGGCAACAGGTTAACACATAAGCAGTTTGCTTGGTTGCTCTGCCTCTCTCTGATCTTCTCTTTAGAGCAGGAATAGTGTTTTCATACATTTACACACATATAGAGACACAAAGCCATCACTTCAAGTTGTAGTTTATGTAAACAGAAGAAACATAAAAATCAAGCTTGATTCTTTGAATATAAATATCAATCTTTGATCACTGGCAAATAGTTTGTATCTCTCATTTCTGTTATTGTTTCACTTAGGTTCAGGTTTGACAATAGCACCACTTTTCAAAAATGAAAGAAATTAATCATGAAAATTAAATGTTTAAAATTTAATTAAATGTTTAAAATTTATCCTATGTCAGGTATTTTCTTCAGCAGCATCACATCTATCACAATCCTAAACTTCAGTTCTGTGCTTGTTAGCCTTTTGAGTTGGAAAAGAGGCAAAGAGCAAGCTGCTTCTAAAAACAGCTGTGGAAACATGGTCTAAGGGAACAGGAGAAATTCAATTCAGCAAACATACTGAGCATCTATTATGTGCAATTTACTTGCTAGGGATTTTCTAGGAGATAATAGTATAAAGGCAGAAACTATTCTTGAGGGGCATCTCAGTCTTGTGGGAAATTCACACATGCAACAATAGTCAATTTAAATAAATAATCAAAGTGCATCACAAAAATATTAGGCACAAGGCTGAGAAAGTGATCAGTTTAGAATGGCCAAAACCCGAATGCATCTGAGCTGGACCTGAAAGAAGTGAAAATGTGGGAAGAGTACCTATTAGGTACTATTAGTACTATTAAGCCTTTCAGCCTGAGTGAGTTTGGCCCATCTTGATTTTCATTGCAGGTGCAGTGTAATTTTAAATCTTGTTTCTGATGTGCTTCCCAATAGTGTCAAGATGTCATTCAGTCCTCAAGGAGTAGTGATGTTATTGGAGCAGAAACAAGGCAACAGTGATTCAGTCTCTGTTTCCTCCTCCTTCTCATGCACCAATGCAATCATTCTTTTATATACAGACCCCTTCAAATGGTTCGTATCTGCCCCCTCTTTCTCTGGCCATACCACTTCCAATTTTATGTTTATATCCCTTCCCATTTGAATAATTAGAATAGCATCTTAATTGTTTTTACCACTTCTATATCTTGTTATTTATTTCCTAAACTATTATCTACCATGGGAGTTTACAAATATGAAAATCTAATTATATCATTCCCTAGAATAAAACTTCTTCATAGCTTTCAATTAGTCAGTAAATAAAACAAAACTCTGGATAGCATATTTTCTCTGGTCTTTTACGTTGTCCATAGGTGGCTCTCAAAAATTATCCCTTACAATTCTCTACTTATACCCTACACTATATAATTTCATTGTACTATATGTGGGTTTCTTGATGATTCATGCTCTTTCTTAACCCTGATTCTTTGAATAAGCCTTTGCCTAGAATGTTTCCACTTTTATCCCTCCCCTTTAATTGGCTAACATGTTTCATAGGTCCCTCTTTTGATGTTGCTTTTTTCTAGAGGGCTTCTCTGCCCTCCACATCTACCTTGAATTCCTCTCCTATGGGTACACACAGTCCTTTGTAATTATCCTTTGACACTATATCACTCTGTTTAATATTTGCTTATTTACATATTATGATCTATAAAATTAGGGTTGTATTTAGTAAAAGAAGGAAAGAAAGAAATCAGGGAAGGAGGGAAGGAAAAAGAGACTATGGAAGGGAAGAAAGAAGGAAGTTAGTGCTGTAATTAGACCTATCCCTTTTTGTCAGAAAGCAATGCAGAAATAATATGGCAGCTGAGGGCCCTAAGGTATGCAAAGCCAATAAAAGCCAGCTTCAGTTTCATTCATTGAATTATATTTCATTGGAAATTAGTTAATAATAAATCAGCCTTCTCTATGTTCAACAGTGGAGAATGAAATGAGTGTGAGTATATATTTATATTATTAAAATTTTGCTTTTAATTTATTCTCTAGATATCATAACAGAGAGAGAAAACTTGGTAAATATTTCTATGTCCTGAATATTACATATGTTAAAAACAAATCTTCATTTTTGGTACGTGTATTAGAGTTAATAAAGAAGATGGGATGTTTGCACTACAGAAAAAAAGAAACTGGAAACTTAGAATAAGACATCTCTTCAATAAGACTTAAATTCCTCATTGGGCTATGTGGCATTTTGTCCAAAGTGATTATATTTTGGGAAGATTTTGAGAAATATTTTTTTCATTGATCTTTATTCACTTTGAAGGACTGAATTTAGCCGAGTTTATAATCAGTCATCAAGCAGATATTATTTTTTAAAGTAACCCTTCTTTTTAACATGTGAATCATCATCTTGTCTCTTTTTTTCATGGAATTTTCCTAAATTCTATGGCTCTTTCATTAGTATCTTTTAGCATCTAGGATTATAGTTTTACATTAACAAGACTTTTGTGCTAGCTCTAGGCAGATTTTATTATGCGATATTTTCTTCCCTCAGAGGCTTCAGTTTGACTAGAATCTCAGCAACCTCTCACTGTTTCAATCGGCAATGCCTTTCATCAAGAATAAGGACATTAAAGGAAAAAAAGACAAAAAATATGAAACATGTGTTTTAAGAGATTTGAATAAGATATTTTAGTAAGTCAATTTCATGTCACCATCTTGAAAATTTACAACAGTCAGCAATGTAAACATGTACTTGACAAACGCCAGCAGCTTGCAGACTGCAAAGTTCATCTACTCATTCAGCGAGGCAGATGTTTCATTTAATACTCTTCATACTATAGATTAGGATTATTTTTTTCTTTCTCTCTCTCTTTCTCTCTCTCCCTCTTTTTGAAAGAGAGGGGGGAAAATTCCCTGACATGCTACTAATATCATCTCACACTGTGGGCCAGATGGTGAAAACTGCAAGGGCTGCAGCTCAGTTTATGTACTATATTGTGGGGGGGAAGGAATTTTGTTTCAGAGTGAGTTTCAGCTTAATCATTTGTTTCTGTAATCTAAACACGAGTCAATGAGTAAAGTAGTACCAGTCAAACTTCAAAAAGTTCTTGAGAGTAAGTGCTTTAAAATGTAATGCATCTGGAGGATGTGCCTTGCAGCATCCTGACCTACCACATCTAGAAGAAACAGGATAAGGCTCTTGGGTAGCTGCCTTAGTAAAGGACCGTCTCCATAGACACTTAGAGGAAAACCTACATATTATAATTCTATCTCTTTGGGGGTGAAGATCTTTGGAATGCTTTTCCAATCTCCTTTTTACATAATTTATATCATGTGCATTTAGGATTTTGACCAGCATTAGAGCTATATTCATTTACCTTCACCTTTGTGTTCATAATTTGAAAGAAGAAAAAACTGTTAGATTCTAGTCATCAAACATTGATAATATTTGAAGAGAACTCACAAATTATCCATCCCTCTGTCCTCATCTGCTATGAGACAACATAAGCTAAGGTGGGATAAAAATCTCGGCAATACAGGCCATTCTGGAAGATTGGGAAATAAGTGAATTGGAAACCAATCTCTATCCCATGTCAAGGTCTGTAATGCCCCTGAAATTTCATAGATTTAAAATATTTTATATGAATCCATGACCCCAACGAGCTTAAGGATAAACAAGAGTCTACCTGCACTATTGCTGAGTACTAATTACTCACATCCTATAACTTTCAATGGATGTTTTCATTGTTTGCGGACTAGAAAGCAACAGGAACCTGTCAAAGAGATCATTGTGATTTTCCATCTAAGGAAAGTTTGATGTAATTATTCTGGGAGGGGAGCATGTCAGGGTTCTGTTCTTAAAATGAGAAGGGACAAATCTCTGTGCTGGGAACAAGCTCAGCTAGTGGGCCATGGCTCTGGCTGCTTCTACTCATGTGGGTCTCAGAGGAGCATGAGGACCACCTTCCTGATACGGCAGGCTGACAACCCACCTTGATAACCATGTACCTCAAGATACCAATGCCTTGTTCATGTTACTTGGTGTTATATTTCTCATCTTTGGCTATCTAGACATATTTTACTCATATACTGTCAGCCTTCCCCAATTTCCTGCCTCTCAATCCCAATTACAGAAAATGTTATCATCTGCTACTCAACATTCTTGCTCCCCCTTTCATCTAAAGAGAATCTCAGATTTTCTGGCTTTATTCTCATGCATTTTGTGATGCTAAATCAGGAGAATAGAAAGGGAGATACAAAAATAGAAAAGAGAAAAAGGGTAAGAATTTCTGGATCCAGTTTCCAGACTTTGCTCTAGTGAAAAAGACCTAGATCATTGGAAAGTAGAGAGAAAATTTTGAAGTACTCAGGAAGACCAAGATGCTGTATGTATAAAAGAGCTGGTATGGAGAAAAAGAAAGGACCATGTCACGGTGTGTCAGAGAAATTGGTATGGAGTTTCTAAAGGAAAGTTTAAGGAGCTGCTGTAATATATAGAACTCGGAAAGAATGGAAGATAGTTTTGAAAAATGTTGCTATGAGTTTGAAATGTATTATATATGATGATTTAAAGCTTATGTAAGTAAATATTAGAATAGTTTATTGTTGTTTTTTAAGTTTCTTCTATATCCTAGAGTCTCAACTCTATAGATAGTGGGCCACAAGGAATCCCAATACTTACAAGGGTGTACTTAATCTTTTCTTTCCCTTTTTGGATCTATCATCAGCATTGTACATTAGAAAGAGATTTAAGTTCCTAGAAACAATAAATTTTACAAATTCAAAACTTATCAACAACATCAATGGTAACTTTTGGGTGAAGCATATGTCTTCTCGAATACTTTTCTTTTTTTGGTGCTGGGGATTGAATTCAGGGGCACTCCACCACTGAGCCTCATCCCTATCCCTATTTTGTGTTTTATTTAGGGAATGTCTTACTGAGTTGATTAGCACCTCATCATTGTTGAGGCTGGCTTTGAACTCACAATCCTCCTGTCTCAGCCTCCTGAGCCACTGGGATTAGGTGTACGCCACGCGACTGGCCTGAAATAATTTTCTATCCTTAAATTCATCTCCCTTCACTGATAAGAATAGATGCAGTAATTATATAAATGTTGTTAGTGTTTAGTGTTTATCAAATCAAATAAAGACATTCTGAAAGCATATCTATTCATGAGTATCCCACACATTCAGTATACTCAAGGTCAAGAACATGGGATCATTAGGGCGGCAGTTTTCAAAGGTGGTACTGGTTTGGAAAAACCCAGTTCTGGTGTATAAGAACCAGTCAGCAAAGGTGGAAAAAGCATAAGACCAAAGAAAAAAGCACAGAGCAAAATATATTGAGAATTTAGACAGAAGTGTACGTTGTGTGGCAGCAAGGCAGATGGATCTCCAAGGGGGGAGGAAGAGGCTTATACACTAACCCAGACTAAGGTGGGCTACAACCAACCAGAATGTACCTGATCTTCCTCAAAAGCTATTATCAAGTTCAAACATCAGTTAAGGAACAGTCTGAGCATCAGTTGCTAGCACAGTACTCTTGACTGTCTTAATGACATCATTTGTCCTATAGGGTTTGGAATATAGGCCAGGTCACCTGGCAGGCAAAATGGCAGTTACCGTCAGGATGGCTATACTTTTGTCAAGATGGATCCCTACACTGACCCATGACAAGATGTTTAATAGCTTACTGCAAAATGTAAAATATAAGAACAATGTATCAATTTTATCAAAAAGATATAAGTTCATTTAGGCTAAGAAATCATATTTCTACACTTTTATACTACAATTTCTTATATGAAATGACAGTATTAGTAGTTGTTAGAGCAAAATATATGTTAACCACTCTCTTTTAAGTGTTCCATATTCTTAATGCTTTTGCTGGTATATGAACCCCAGAAGCCTAGAACCACTGATTCAGGAGTCTGAGGTTGCAGTGTACTAAATGTTCTTTAAAAAAACAAAGGAACATTACTTTCTATTAGTAATTTCTGGTCATGAGCAAAGCCCTAATTCAATAAAGTAAGTTAGCAAAGATACACAAGGCCAAAGAAGTAGTATTAATAAATAATGGTGCATTTCCTTACCAAAGAAATGCTGGTCATAGGAAAATAGCAAGAAATGATTAAAGATTTTAATATAATTCATTAACTAGACTGTAAGTCGTTGAACACATCTTATGTTTTTGATTTTTAATATCTAGAATATAGCCCTATGCTTGGAGAAGTGATGTTATACAATGAGCATTTTTTATTGAAAGGTGAACAAATGAAAATATTTTAACCTAAAGAATGTGCTGGTAATGGAAGTATAGGAAAAGATGCAAATTGTATATTTCATTTAGGTACTTTTTATTACATAAAATATTTAAGGCATAGAGGAAAACATAGGCTTTGTTTAACAAGTATCTATGTGCTTATTGTGAAGAATTACAAATATTAACATTTTGTTTTATTTCCTTGATGCATTTTTCTTTGAGGAATAAACATTAAAATGATACACAAATTCCTTTATCCTCACCCATTGCATTATGTTCTTCCTCTTGAGAACTAACCACTTTTCTGAAATTACGGTGTATCATTCCAGGTCTGCATCATTCCTGGCTATTTTAAAAACATGTGTCCATGAATAATATATAGGATAATTTTGCATGCTTTAAAAAATTAATCAAGTAGTATTTCTATTGTTATCCTTCTTCAGCTTGGTTTTCTTATAAATGTTATTTTAGAAGCTATTAATTTTGAAGAGTGAAAGCCTAGTTAATTTATTTTAAGTTTGATATTCAATAGTATGCTTATATTTTACTATATTATGCACTAACAGATTACCCCCAAAATATTTTCCAAATGTAAATTCCAATGAGCTCCAATGATACGTGATTTTCTGTTTCCCAACATCTTCATCACTTATAATTGTCAGACATAAAAATCCTTGCTAATGTAGTGATTATGAATTTTTTCTTGTTGTTTTAAATTGTTTCAAAAGGTGGATCAATTTTGACAGCATAATTCTATAGTATGTTTGCTCATTTTTGTCAAGCACATAACAGAAAAATATACCTAATATTATTTGTGGATCAAAACAGTCGTTCCATCTTTCAATTGTTTACTTGATTTTAATAAATTGCAAATTTACACCAAAGAGTTAACTTGAAGGTTGCTTTATACTGCCTTGATACCATCCTTTGTTAAAAGAGAAACAAACAAGAGAAGTTTATTATGTGGAAACTATAAAGCACAGATAACAAAAATTGACTTTTTGTTGTGTGATTTGAAGAAAAGTTTCTAATATCTCTTTATATCATTTTATTAGTAGATAATGCACTGTTTTATTTAAAGGGATAATGAGGTATTTTCATATTTAAATAAATACAGCAATCTTAATGTTGATTATTAAATTTCCATATTTATAGAAGGAAAAATTCATAAGTATAAAATTGTTCTATTATTGACATACAGTCCAGTTTTCTACCCAAGTAAAAATCTAGTAATTATCACTAGAACCACTCTCTGAAATTAAGAAGTACTGTCGATAAATAAGGAATAGGAATGCCATTTATTTCTTAACAGTCTAAAGGCAAATATATCTACCTATTATCCTTTTCAATAACCTGACACAATGACAATGGAATAGAAGGTTGTCACAGCATAATAGTACCTAGCTGAGAAATTAATACTGAGGGGAAGCTGAAGCATTTATCAAAAATAAGTGTCGAAGTGAAGGAGAAATGGTTATTTTTTCCAAAGTCAGAACATTGATCCTGTGATAATGTTCTATTAAAAAGACTTTATTTCTGTTACACCAATTGACTGATTTTGGCATAATTATTTTTAAAATAGAATTTGATGTGCTATGGTCCAATTCCTTTCTTTGGGACATATTTACCAATCGGTGCTTCCATTTAGCACTTTGACATGCATCTTTGAGGCCTTGGATGAGATGAGAACACTGTAGCTCTGTATATCTGTTTACTCTTCCAACATCTGATTTTTAATCTTCCAACATCTGAATTTTAATCTCCTTTTGTGCAAGTTACTAATTTACACTGAGAAGAGCTAGAAAAATGATGTTTTCCATTAAGGACAACAGATTGTATCTCCTTCATTCTTATATGCCTAACCCCATTGAATGAGGTCTTCAAAGAGATCATGATTTCCAAGACACCATTTATAGTTGTCTCTCTGAGGTCTAGAGAAAGCACAATACTGCTCTACTTCGCTTTCATCCCTTTTGTATAATTGAAAATGTAGCATTTAAACATGAAAATTTGGGACAACTTTACATAGGCCAACTCAAGCCTCTGTAATTTGTCTTTTCTACAAATTAATAGTTAGCAGCTTCCACACTTGAAATTTCTATTATAGATGTCTACAAGCATTTTTCATATAAAGGGCTGCCAGATTAATAGAGTTTAAAATTACAAAAATAATGTGAAAATTATAAAGCATGGCAATTTAGAAAATCACATTGAAAGCAGGACAGGTGTTTGAGTTATCTTTGTATTCCCACAGAGACCATTTAGGGGCTTGTATGTAGTATATTTTCAATAAATAGTCATTCATTAGTATTAAGAGAATGATGCTCACAAAAATATAAAAATTTTATCATTTGTATGATATGTGAGCACACTACTGAGGATTATCAACAACCCAGATTTTTCTAATATGAACACAGGGCTAAAGTAAGAAGAAAGAAATATTTTTCAGTTTTGAAATATAGCCTGGAAGTATATCTTAATAAGACAGAAATATGTCCATAGGTCTGGTCTGTATTTAGATAATCCCTGGAAACGTTCTCATGGAAGCTTCAATTTAAAGTGGCCTTTGTAGATAAGAAAAATTCCAACCCTCAGAAGAACTTCATTTTCATGTTATCAAAGGCAATATTCTGAACATAGAAGATAGTACACCATTATATTTGGTTCATTCTCTCTACATTTTCATTTTTTAAAAGAATGTTGATGACCTTATCAATAAAGTAAAAAATGGAATTCGTTTTTACTGATAGAACAGAATATGTAAGAGAGTCTCAATAAATCTTAACCTTTTTATATTTTATACACACACACACACAATAATGCACAAAATTAGTTCTAGAATCCCCCTTCCAATCCTTTGTTGCTTTTACATGAGTGACATTTTGGCATATACCATGTACAAGATAGACAGTCACTTGGTCCTATGAAAATATAATAAAAGTACATATAATTTACCGTCAGACATTTGTTGCATAATAGCCTACCAGCCCTATGTACCCAGTGGGTGCTCAATAAATATTAATTGATGATAATGATCATTTGAAAAAAGCCATTGAACTTGCTTCAAGAAATGAAACTATAATGAATATCTGGTATGTGAATTGTGTTTCACCTGAGGGAGAAACTGGTAAACAGAGGCAATGTGTATTGCTTACAGGTGATCACAGTTCTCTATGGCTCGTAGGATGGTTTTCTTTCTTTGTACCACGGTGTTTTATATCTTGAGCCTCACACACCGCCCACCTCCTGCGTAAAATTTACACAAGCATTGAAAGATTGTGGAATACCCAAGGAAATCATTTTTCAGTCGATTGAGTTCTTAATGGAAAAAGCTCTCTGAATGCTATCTTACAAATTAGAAGATCCCCTGCTTTCTAAATAGTTCAATCGAAACCAGCTTTGTATTTATCCTTCAGGTCATTCAGGCTGAAATGTTGTTAAGTCTTAAGTCCAAAAGTCAGACTTTTAAAGGTAAAATGTCAAGTCCTTTTAGGCTTCGACTGACCTTTTAAACCAGATTAGGGATTTGAAGCATTACACATGGATTTCCACATTTTATATCCCCATATTTAACAAATGATCAAATGTAACTCCCAAGAATACTATTTTTACAAGCTTGACATTTTGTGTCTGAAAGGTGGCTGTCTGACTCTTTTTACATAAATTTATTGGTGAGGGAATTTAGCGAATTCTTTGGTCTTTCCTATCTCCATTTAGCTGAAGAAACTTGTATGTTTTACTGTAAGGTGGACAATAACCAGTGTTTTAAAGATGCAAAAGGACCAAATCTTTGTAGCTCTTTAACTCAAGAGACAATAAGGTGAAAGTAGACACTAGATCTCGTGAAATGATGATGATGGGGGTAATCCCAATACGTATCCCAGATTATAAATTTCATGGGTCCTTACTTAACTTTGTGTTCTCCGTAGGGTTTTGTTGATAGGTAGTTCCTACTATTAGGTTTTCTTGTTCATTTATCCTGTCATTGTTTGTTATTCTTGCTCTTCTATATTGCTTCTCAAACTTGCCTGAACATTATTTATCTGGAAAGATTTTTCCAGAAAAAAAAAAAAAATTGATGCTTAGGCTGAACTCCAAATCAACTACATCAGAATTTCTGGGGCTGAATCTCAGCATTAGTGGTTTTTAAATCTCTCCAAGTAATACATCTGTGTAGTAAGATTTTGCAGCACCCCGAAGAATTCCAAGAACTAAGTAATAATAGATATTTATGCAAATTATTTGAAATAATTTAATTATGAAAAGGAAGAGAGGAGTGAGAGGTTTCATTTGGCCACCTTGTACTTGGATTCTAATACTTAATAAGGAGATGTCTCAATATCTCTTTATTTAACAAGTGTTTATTGAGATCTTTCTATATGCAGAACAGCAAAGGGAATACATTAGTCCATGCCTTGAAGCATACAATTCAGTAGGAGAACATGGGCATATATATCTGCAACATAAAGGCATCTCACACATTCAGACTCAGATGTTTGCATAGACTGAAATTAGTGAGATTAATAATTTCAGGTAAGTAAAATTAAAAAGAAAGAAGCTAACACTGCCCCACCTCTGTGCAACTGTGCTAACTCCTACATCTTTTCATGAAGTCAACACTAGTTCAGGAGAACTCCACAATGCAAATGTACTTCTAAGTCCCTATGACAATCTCTCTCCTCCCATGAAATAATAATTGTTATAATGAGGAGGATTTCTATACAAAGCTTTTGTAGCCAGAGCAGTATTTAAGCACAGGAAATAAGTGTCTGCAAAGGAAAATTACATCATTCATTGTAAATGGGAATTAAATACATAAAGGCCAATTGAGGTATGCAATGTATGGATCATTTTACATAACTCTATATAGATTTCTGATCAGGTGAGTAAGGTAATATCAAAAGAAATCAGTTGGTGGGAACACAAATTGTCTGATTTTTCCTTTAAAGCCATTTTGAAGGGTTTTGGTTGTGTGTTGACTTCCTCTCTGGTTTTAGTCTCTAGGCTCTAAAGTCCTCTGAATTTTTGCTGGGGATATCAGGATACAGTCCCTAACACATAACTCAAAAATCATTTTGGGATGAGTCATTCATAGACCATTAAATAGGAAAAATTAAGATGTTAGAATTTTAAAGAGAGTGTACTGGCCTGTGTATTGAATAATAAATAGGAATTCCAAAATAACATAAAAAAACCTCCTGTAAGTCTTAAGTTTTGGTATAAGCAAAGTAAAAGTAAAGAGGAGGAGAAATTCAAAGAATGCAGAATTGGCCATTTGTGGTGGTATGGCTTAGCACAGTTATGTTAACATGCAAAAAGCTATAGAAAGGAGTTTTGCTTTATCTTGTTGAACAATGCTGAGCACATTGGAAGTATTGTTTATACATATTATGACATTTTTGGAGAGAACCAAAGAGGAAATCTAATTCAACTCCATGGATGAAGGTAAGGTCAAGCTGGGCGCGGTGGCGCAAGCCTGCAATCCCAGCACTTAGGGAGGCTGAGACAGGAGAATCTCAAGTTCAAAGCCAGCCTCAGCAACGGCGAGGTGCTAAGCAACTCAGTGAGACCCTGTCTCTACATAAAACACAAAATAGGGCTGGGAATGTGGCTCAGTGGTTGAGTACCCCTGAGTTCAATCTCCAGTACCAAAAAAAAAAGTAAGGTAAAAAAAATAATAAAAAACAAAAGAAAGAAATGTTGAAGACACTAGCTGGTGACAGAACCAAAAGCAAAAAAAACATTTAATTGAATATTCCATTAAAATTTTTAATCTCAGAAAGCCAAGATGACACCAATCTCTGTCAGGCAAAAGAAGCATGTTAAAAATAAAGGCATATCTATAAGGACATACTTTAAAAATAGTCATTTAAATGGACATATGATTGGAAATGTCACATAATCTTAATTTCAAGCAATAACAAAATGACAATGGCAATTCAACTCACATAACTTTGAGAAGTGATATCAGGTCAATCATTATCAGACATTTTGGAAGCAATTCGCTTAATAGCATTAATGGTTTATCCATGGGAAATGCAGTCACTTCCATTTTTCCTAATGAATGTTCTTCTGCATTAACAATAATTTGCTTATCTGAGTTGTTCTAAAAGCATTATTATACGCAAAATTAATAAAATAGATATTGACCAGTTATGCTTCTTCCCTTCTCCCTTTATTTACTCCTATTATGTGGTTGTTTTTGCCAGATTCTTAACTCTCAAAATGAGTAGACATTTCCTTAAAAAATCAGCTTCCAAACAATATATGTTATGGGATTCACCCAGACTGAAAGTAAGAATTGTTCTTTATGATCTTTTTAAAATAAATATTCAAATCCAAAAAATAGTTTAGTCAATATTCCTTTGCCTTCCATAGAACTTTAAAATGGAAATTATAGGTTAGACCCAAATGACAACTTCCTAAAAGTTGGAATGAACCAAATGTCTGAGTAAGTTTGTAGAAATTTCCTCATAAGTAAGGATATACTTATCCCTAAGGATGACTTACATGCAACTCTGTCTGAAAAGAGACAAGAGCTTGAATTTTGTTTTGAAGGGGAGGGACCTCTTCCAAAATGGAATTAGAAGAATAGTTGTTTCAATACATTTGTGAGCTCCTACCTCTTTCAATTTCTTTAGCGAGTATGAACAGATTTTACAGATGAAAGAAGTTGAGATTGCTAGCAAGAATTAATAGCACAATACTGTTTTAAAATAATTCATTTAGAAGATAAAAGATTTCAGTCATATGAAAATAACATTGAGGGTGTCAGTGTAGAAGAATTTGTTACTTATTACCATTGTGACATTTCCTGCAATACATGGTATACACTAACGCCATGGAGTTGAATTAACTCTTCTCAGTTCTGTACTTGGCATTAAATGCAATTGCCACCAGGTAAATAATCACCACGTTTTTCTGAGGGTCAGTAAACAGAAAAAATAGCCAGTGGTCGAGTGCCCCTGAGTTCAATCCTCGGTACCAAAAAATAAAAACAAAAAATAAAAAATAGGGATATAAAGATACATAAGTTCCAGGTTCTTAAGGAACTCAAAATTCATAGGGGATACTGACAATTAGAATTACTGACAATTAGAATTAAATGTGATATTAGAAAATATAATAGCCTATAATTTGGAGTACCAAAGGAGTGGTTTTAAATCCTATTACTTTGGGTACTCCATATATGGCCTTGAGTAATGACTTAATATCTGCAAAGCCTACTGCCCTCATTTGTATCACAGTTAATGTGCATTGAGCCCTTTACCACTTAACTGACACTCTTCTAAGGAGCTCCTGTCCATCAATCATTTAATCCTCTCAGTAAGCCCTTCATTACTCTGATTCTGTGGATGAGGAACCTGAAATCTATGAAGTTTAAGTAACTTATCCCAGGTATGAAAGCTAATGTTTTAGTCAGCTTCTTTGCTGCTGTGACCAAAAGACCCGACAAAAACAGTTTTAGAGGAGGAAAAGTTTATTTGCGGGTTCACAGTTTCAGAGATCTCAGTCCATAGGTGGCCAACTACATTGCTTTGGGCCGAAGGTGAGGCAGAACATCATGGCAGAAGAGTGTAGTGGAAGAAAACAGCTGGGACATGGAACCCAGAAATGGAGAGAGAGAGAGAGAGAGAGACAGAGAGCTCCTCTCACCACAGACAAAATAAAAACCCCAAAGGCAGGCCCTCAGTGACCTACCTCCTTCAGCCACACACTACCTGCTTACAGTTAGCACTCAATCCCCATCACCGGCTTAATGCACTGATCAGGTTAAAGCTCTATTTCACCTCTGAACTTTCTTACATTGTCTTACACGTGAGCTTTTGTGGGACACCTCATTTTTAAACCATAATAACTAGGAAACAGTAGATATGGCTTTTAAACAAAAGCAACTTACATTTTAGCAAAAGAACCCACCAGCTAGGTAAGGATAAAAGCAGGTGAGATGAGAACACTACAATGCTTAGCACAGACTTTGGGACAAAGGAAACACTGTAAATTTGACCTCTATTTGCCAATATTATTACTGTTGTTGCTGTTGTCAATATTACTATGATTCACATTTCAGTCTACTTACATATAGAAGAAAATTTTGAGGGCTAGATTACATAAAAATAATACAGTTGATTTAGCAACCACTGAATAAATTTTTCTTATTAAATAGAATGGCGATTTCTAGTAATTTTAGCAAACACAACCTAATTAGTGTTTCAAAGCTTATCCTTTCTTTAAAACAATGTTCTTCTCCTTTAATCCCACAGCATCTCTGTTTGGAGGCATTTCCCTCCTGTTTGTACTTTTGTCAAAATTTTTTAAAAAGTGGCTCAGAATGAATTGTAAAGTGATTAAGATACACAATAAAAGAAACTGAATACTTACTCTGAAACCACACAAATGGAAAGGCTTCTCTGATATTTACTAGCTCTCAGAAGCACTACCTGTAAACAAAATATCTGCACTGTAAAAAACATCTAGTCAATTCAGGAAAAGGAAGGAGGATAATTCCTTCTCCAAATCTAACATTGGTCATTTTGTGTCATTTAGGCTGAAAAAAATTGCTTTAAATTCTGGATTTGGTGAGAAACAGAAAGATGAAATAGGAAAAAAAAGCAATTGTGTCTATTTCCATTTTAAACATAACCTGAATGTGCTCAGTCAAAATGCTCAGTTTTCTGAAAAGTAATTTTTCAAACTATAAAATATAGTAATACTCTCTCTCAAATACAGTAATATGGATTTTAATTAAGTAATATTAGATAAATACCATGAGATCCATGGATGAAAAACATTTCAGAGACCTGATAATTTTTTTTTTATTATTATGTCCATCCTGGAAGACCTAAGAGGTTTGATTTCTTCCTATTAATAATTCCCATTCTTTCCAAATAATTGTTGGTTCAAACATGCTGGCACTATAGGTTAATGTTCCAGCCAGCTGGGAACACTGCTTGACTCTTGCATCTTTTCTTTCTTTAGTCTTTAAGTTTCAGTCTACACATTTCCTGCTGTTTTGGTCTGTGGTTTTAGCAGTAAGAATTAGGACTTTCATTTTCTCTTTCTCTTTTTAATTAATGCCCTATTTCACTTGTTATTGTGAGGTGGTTTTTTTTTTTTTTTCTTAACAGAGAAATTGCAATAGAATCACATATTTATACAATTTTCAAGAACAGGGATGACAATGTTGGCATTAATTCCAAGACTGTAACTATTTAAATGGGTGGGACCTTGAGCAAATCACAGCACATTGAAGTGCTTTGTGTCCAGGTTTGTAAGCGTGGGTGGTTCCTGCTGGTGAAGGGCTAGGAGGTCAATCTTCCTAGTGCTGCTCTTTACCTCTCTTCTTGACAATGAGATTTCCTTGAAAATTTAGATTTCTTGTTATTGAATGGATTTTACAACTAATGTTCCCTTCTGAGATATTTGTAAGTTTATGCAACAGGTAAGAAAGGACAAACAGAAAGTAAAAGTTTCAAGCACTGTTATACATTAGGCTAATTTGAGTTTCAGATTTCAAAAAACATGTTTGTATCCGTTTCTTCTTATAAAATTTAAAAAGATAAAATTCAGTTATCTATATTGAGCTTGGTATTCAGCATTTTTTATGCTCAAAAAATCTCTCTGACTTGCTTATTCTCTTTCTCACCCTCCTTGTACCAGCACATACCTACCCTTCACCTCCACCTCCACACTTTCTTTTCAATAAAGATCCAGGATCCTAAATCTCCCTCCTTTATAGAAACAGAGAAGATAAAGTACACCTTTTCTTCAAACACCACTATTAAAAATGATTTGCAGGTCTACAGCTGAAGTCTGGTGCCACCAAAACACTTTACAACTTTGAAGTCCCGGTGTAATAGGATATACATTAAAGAAAAGATTTTCTTGTGAAGAGATTGCTGTAAAAAGAACAAAGTGGTTTTAATAGACCAGGAAAAGAACTTCAGTAACATAGGAAATTTGAATCTGTACCAGCAAGTTTATTGAGTATTTTCACAAATGAATTATGCATTCAGAGCATCATAGATACTGGAAATGTCATCACAGACATTTAAGATTATGATCTGATGAGCCAAGTCTTTGCCCTACCCAATTTTCTATCACAGTGTTGTCTCCTTGAGCGTCTGCAAAAAACTGAATGCATATGCTTGACCAAAGAACACAAGATACCTCCTGTAATGGGCCATATGCAACATCATCATGGCTCTATGCCATGGTTCTATTTTTAAACCCCTGAACATTTGTTTTCTGATCTCATGTGAAACCTGAACATTTCCCTGTGCCTTTTTATTCATGTGGATACATTTCCTTACTCAAATTTTGCTGTACTATTTTGATGCACAGATTGGGAGAATGTAGATCAAAAAATGGCAATAATCCTTCAGATAGCAAGAGACTATGACTGCAGGGAATGCAACCAGGAAATTTTTAAAACAGAAGAGAGTCTTCTGCCAAGGCTACTGACTTTTGGTTGGAAGAATACCTCTTCATGTATAACAACACTGATAAATTTTAAAACCAAGGTAGAGTTAATAATTTAAACCAACACTAGCTCTGATAACCATCATTGAGGTATAGGTATAGAGCTCTCTGTTTTTAGTGACAATTTAATGGAAATATTTGAAATAATTTCTAGTTATATCTGATTTTAATTCTTAAGAGATCAGAAAAAACATGTTAATGAGCCGGGCGCGGTGGCTCAAGCCTGTAATCCCAGCACTTAGGGAGGCTGAGACAGGAGAATCGCGAGTTCAAAGCCAGCCTCAGCAACCGCGAAGTGCTAAGCAACTCAGTGAGACCCTGTCTCTACATAAAACAAAAAAAAAATAGGGCTGGGAATGTGGCTCAGTGGTTGAATGCCCCTGAGTTCAATCCCTAGTACCAAAAAAAAAAAAAAAAAAAAGAAAAAGAAAAAACATGTTTATCATTATGATTCATGGTTTATAAAACAAATAAGTAAGGTATTTACACATTCACACACATGTACATATGATATACAGAGAAATATATATCACTAAAGAAATTTTTGAAAGGGTAAAATAAGAAAAAATTATAAAAAATTTGCAAAGAAAAATATAGTATATTTTTTAAAATCCTCCCAAGTCCCAAATAAAATGAGAACTATATCACCAAGAGATTAAATGGTATCTTATATCCACTAAATCAACACATTCTTTTAATTCATGTCTTGAGTTCATGAAAATATAGCATTTAAATAATTATTGAAGTGGTAGGTTACAATTATTATCTGTTTCAAGAATCTGAAATCTTCATTTTAAAATATCACTTAACTGTGTATGAGTCCAGAGGTATGAAAAGGGGCCATATTCTCACCACTTTGCATTTCCACACAGGCATTATGAGGTTGTCCAGAGTATTTATATATAGTTATAGGTGTTTTAAACTTAAAAATATATAAGAAATTCTTTGTAGAATGGGCTCCAGTAGTTGGTGGTGTGTAATAGTAGTTCTATCAATAATATACCAGAAAAGTATAAGTATTAATCAAAAATAGATACAGGTTCATAGTACAAGGATTTCTGAAATTGACTCTAGAAATTTGCCCTAGCTCTATCATTCAAGATAAATTTTAATAAGTTCTAGTGTCCTATCAGACAGTAGGGTGACTATAGATAATGATAATATATGTATTTTCAAAAAGCTGGAGGAAAGAGTTTTGAATGTTTCACCACAAACAAATGGTGTTCATGAAGATATATATCCTGACCATTTTTTGAAAATTACATGATGTGTACATGTATCAAAACACCACATGGTACCCCATAAATATATGCAATTTTATGTCAATTTAAAAGGAAATTTAAAAAGATAAATTTTGACTATTTCACACAAGTGGGCGAACAATTTTATCATATGAATTCAGTGACAAATGTCATGCTAAACTTTCCACAATCTAGAGACACCTTAGTATATTTCAATCACCCAAGTAAAAGCAAGACAATGTGAAAAACAGAAATTATAGAAATAAGGTATGCATTGTAAATTAACATGCACAACACAGCTTGTAGAGATAGTGTTAGTAACATTCAAGGAAGGATGATACTTTTGGGATGATTAGTTGTAATAAAAACTAATTCGACAGCCCAGAAATTTCAGTGACTATAGGAACAGGGAGTTGAGAGAAGTGAAATGTAAATTCTATGTGGCAGGAACTCAGTTTTATCAATCACTGTGTCCCCAGTGCCTAGGATAGTGGAGCTCAATAACTATTTGTTCAATTAATTTTATGTAAAAGTTCACCAAATCTAGGCAACCTTGCTTGTTTCACTGCTATGGAATTTTCCCACAGTGTTATAAGATATCAGATTAGAGGAAGCTGAATAAAGGATATATAGGAACACCATGTATTATCTTTGCAACTCATCTGTAAATCTAGAACAGCTTCAAAAAAAGTTTTTTTGTATGTTTTACTATGAACAATTAAGAGATGGGCAAAGATAGTGAAGGGAGGGTTCCCTGCCCCAGTCCCTCCTCTGAGGCCTTTATGAATGATAGTGACATCTTTTCAAGGAAATTTCAGAAGTTACCCAAAGAACAACAAGAAGTAAAAGCAACAAGCAATGGCCAGCCAACTATATTCATTCTCTAAGGATCTTCAGAATGTGAGAGCAAAATTCTAATTTTTGCAATTAGGACAGTGGGCTAAGCTTTTTCTATATATTTGGATATTAGTGTAAAGATGGCTACAAGTGGCTGAGAAAACAGAAATGCTCATATTATTTTATAATTTGGGTTCTACTTAGTGTATTGAATATGTGGCTTGTAGCTTTGCTCAGGGTAGGGAGAACAGCTTTATTTAAGACCCAAAGAAGGAAAGGGAAAAGAAAGTAAAGAAGGGATGGAGAGAAACAGGAAGGAGAATGAGAGAAATGAAAGAGGAAAAAGGGAAAGAAAGTAAAAAGAAGTTCAATGGGATCCCCCCTAATAAATGCTATGTATAGTCCTTCAATCAGAACCTATGATGTAGGAAGGCTGTCAGTGTAAACAATCTTAGGATTCAGGTCATTAATATAAAGATTGTAAATAAAAATTTGCCTTCAAGAATAATTTCAAAAACAAACATTTTTTAAAATTTAAAAAATGTGTATCACTTTACAGATGTAATTTGTGGGGCTGAGGACTGAACATTCTTTACTTTTTAGAATGGACTGATTTAAAGGCTGAAATACCACTGGAGAAGATGCTGGTTTGTTAGACTATGTAGAGAGAGCGCTGGACTCTGGGTTCTTTACTTTTAAGTAATATTTCACAAGTGTGGAATTGATTCAAGATTTTGGATTTATTTGCTATAAAGGGTCATTTTCTAAGTGGAAAATGCCCTTTCTTTAAAAACCAAAGGGGAAACATAAACAACCAAACAAGAAAACCATGATGTCACTTTTTGGCACATAATATCCTGTATTTGTCATCAAATCAATTGATCCTTCCTTCCTTGATGAATGAAATCCTTTTAGGCTCTGATTACACTGACATTTAGAAAGTTGGTTTCCAAAGTCAATTTACTTCTGCGATATGAGTTTAGTCTTCATACTTTATCAGTTCTCCAATTTGTCTAATGTTTCTCATTATTGCCTGAATTTTACTTTTACTATATCCTCAGTCTGCTTAACATCCATTAACAAATGTGTTGTGAATATGTATATGTTATAAAGTTCCTTTAAGTTTTATCCTCAGTGTACCCAGGGTTTAGAGTATTTTTGTTGGTTATTGTTTCCTTTAAAGCAACATTATCTGTTCAAAAATTTTAGGCTTCCTTGGTAATAAGAACCTGAATTACTGAGGGGAAATATATCAGTATACTGGACAAGTAAGCTTATATAAACAAAATTAAAAGGGCTTGGCAGTCACAGAGGAAACCAAGACAAACAGAACAAGGAAAATGTAAATGCCCACTCTGTGTAGGGCAGTACATATCAAGTAAATATGAGGAAGACAAAAGAACTGAGATATTCCACTGTAGAGGTTATTGTTTCATGCTGTATTTCCATACCCTGCTTCTACCTACTGTGCCTGTCTTAATGACATCCAAATTGTAGTGTAGACAGGTAACTATTACTATATAAGGGATGTAAATCTTTGCTGGTATAATGAAGGGAGACCAAAAGAGAAAGCAGTCTTTCCTAGAAACAATGATTTATCCTGATGAGTTATATCTCACTGTGTAATCAATTACTCCCCAAACTTAGTATCTTAAAGCAAGAAACATTTATATTATCTAGTGTATGTGAATTATGAATCAGGACATGACCTCTGGTTCTGAGCCTCTCATGGAGTATAATCCAAGTGTCAGTCAGGGTTGCAATCCTTTCAAGAACAGAAGAAGGGATGATTCAAGTTCAAGAACCAACGTGGTTGTTGGAAGAATTCACTTCCTTACTGTGTTTTGAACTGAGGGCTTGAGTTCAAAGCTTACTATTAATCTTGCTACAGGTGATGGGTAGATATGTGCTGGTACAAGGAGAGTGAATTCTGAGGAGTCAACTCAGCCCAAGTAGATGGTTTTCTCAAAACATGAAGGGTAATACAGCTGAAGAGAGAGTGCAGGTCAAAGAATAAATGAGAGGCAAAGTGTTGGAATGGTGCTATTTTGCAAGTTACAAAGAGAAATATAAATCCTGAGACTAGAAAGACAGAGAGGTTTGGAAGTGTGGTGTGAGGCAGGCCAGGACAGATAGTCTTCAGTAAAATTCATGAGCATTCTGATAACTTCTATTCCATAGACAGTGCTATCCCTGTCTTGTTGTACACACCCTATATTAGATATTATTATTAATAGTTAGTATTTTGTTTATATTATTACTTACTTTATAGAAGCTTGTATGTTTATATTCAGAAATGTATTTTCTGAAATTTTTGTTCACTCATTACTTACTTTCTGGATTAATTTCTTTCTTCCTAAAGTTGATTCTTTTGTAAATATTTTCTTAATAACTAATATGGGTAAAAATCAACTCAAAATGGACCTAGATGTATATTATAGTTCAGATATGAGGTGTTCCTCAAACGCTCATGTGTTGGACAATGCAAGAAAGTTTGGAGGTGAAATGATTGGGTTATGAGTGCCTTAACCTAATCAATATGTGACTTCCCTAGTAGGGATTATCTGGTGGTTACTGTAGACAGATAGGATGTGAGTGAAAGAGGTGGGACATTGCAGGGTGTGCCTTTGGGGAATATATTTTATTCTTGGTGAACAGAACTCTCTCTCTGCTGCCTAGCTCCATGTCCTAACTACTTTCCTCTGCCATGTGCTAACGCGTCACCTCATGGAATGATACCTCCAAAATTGTGAGTCCTGAAATAAATTTTCCTCCTCTAAATGTCATGTCTTTTGGGCACAGAGGTGAAAAAGCTGACTAAAACCATGTAAGACCTAAGACTATTAAACTTTTAGAAGAAAACCTAGGGAAAACACTATAAGACATTGGTATGGACTGACTTTTTGGATAGGACCCCTTAAAAGCCTGGGAAACAAAAGCAAAAATAGACAAACAGAATTATATCAAACTAAGAAGCTTCCACACAGCTAGTGAAACATTCAACAGAGTGAAGAGACAAACAGCAGAATGGAGAAAAAAAACTGCAAAACATTTATCTGACAAAATATTAACATACAGAATATAAAAGTAAATAACCCAACCCCCTATAAGCAAATAATGTGATTTTAAAATGGGCAAATGATCTAATAAAAGCCTAACAATTATATAATAAAATACTCAATATTATTTATCCTCAGGGAAATCGAAATCAAAACTACAATGAGATATCATCTCACCCTAGTCAGAATGGCTATTATCAAAAAGATAAGCAAATAATAAATGTTGGTGAGGACATGGAGAAAGGGGAATTTTCATATCCCATTGGAGATAATGTAAATTAGTACAACTAGCATGGAAAACATTATGGAGATTCTTGAAAATAACAGAAGTAGAACTATGATCTGTTTATGCCACAACTGGGTAAATATCTAAAGAAAATAACATCAATATATCAAAGAGATAACTACCCTTTCAGATTTATTGCACCAGTAATTACTATAGGCAAGATATTAAATCAATCAGGTGTTCATAGACAGATGAATGGTTAAAGAAAATGTGAAACACACACACATACATATAGTTTTCAGTAACAAAAAGAATACTGTCATTTTTGTCAAAGCAGATGGAACTGGAGGACATGATATTAAGTGGAATAATCCAGGTACAGAAAGATAAATACTGCAAGTTCTCCCTCATTTGTGAAACTAAAATACTGATCTCACAGAATCATAGAATAGAGGGGAGTAGCAGAACTGTGAGGGGAGGGAGAAAGAAGGATGGAGGAAGGGTACCAGGATATACCTAGAAAAGAGAAATTAGTTCTGATGTTTTAGAGCATAATAGGGCAACTATAATCTACAACTATTTATGATATATTTCAAAACAACTAGAAGATTCCAAAAGTTCCAACATAGAAATAATTAATGTTCAAGTAATGTTCAAGTAATGTAAATGACAATTACCCTGATTTGATCATTTCACTTTGTACATATGTAACAAAATTATACTATACCCCATAAGTATATACAAATATGTGTCAATAAAAATCTATTGATATTAGTAGGATTTACATGTATAGAAGTATCTTTACTTTTCTCTCATTATTGATTAATCATATGCTAAGTATATAATTCAAAGCATATAAATGACAAGTTTTTCTACATATTTGATGATGTTTCCATTGTTGCCTGGGATAGTACTATAATAAAAAATCTGCTGTACAAATAATTATCATTCCCTTAGCTTATTTTTTTTAGTTCTTTTTAGTCTCTTTTGAGATTCTACAATTTCTGTACAATGTGAGGATTATTCAATATTTATAATACTCAGAAATTTTGTATTTTTTAGAACTGAATATTCATATTTTTCAATAGTTATGAAAATTTCTTACTCATTACCTCTTCCAATATTTTCTCCCAAATTTCCCTACTCTTTTCTTTGGAATTCTTAATTGAATGACTATCTCTTAACCTTTTTTCATATTTCCTGTATTTATATTTCTTTGAGTGGCCTTTCACATTTAGGGTATTTAATTACCTAAATAGTTAGTTTGTAATTTTGAATTGTGAACTCTGTGCTTCAGAATAGTGAATTGTTACTCCATAGATATGACATTTATTCTTCAAACTACCCTATAATTATCATTGTCTAGAACCAGTTTCTATGTGGATATATGATTTTAGAGGATATTTAATCCTGTAGCTAGTTCAAATTTAAAATCCAGAACCTAAAAATTCTGAGTAGACTTATATTTTTCACGATTAGCCCAGGTTAGGAAAGACCAACATGTTTGGTTTTTTTTTTTTTTTTTTTTGCCCCTGTGCTTATGAAGAGATTGTTTTTCTTTCTTTCTTTCTCAGCTCTTTAAGTGCCTAAGCTTTGTGTCCGAGTTTCATGTTCAACACCTTGCTTTGCTTGGGTCTGAGTCTGGACTGCCCGATTATTCCTGTCTTAGTTTAGGTTGCTACAGTAGAACATCCTAGACTGAGTGGCTTAAGCAAAACACATTCATTTCTCACAGTTCTGGAGAGTGGGAAGAACAAGATCAAAGTGTCAACAGATGTGGTGTCTGGTGAATTTCTGCTTCCTGGTTTGCAGATGGCATTCTTCTCATTATATTCTCACATGGAAGAGAAAGAAGGGAGAAGTAAGTTCTTGTGTCCCTTCTGATTAAGGCACTAATCTCATTCACAAAGCCTTTGCCCTTAAGACATTATCTCCCAGGGACTTCACCTCCTAGTAGCATTGCCCTTGAAGTTAGAACTTCAACATACGAATTTGGTAGGGGGGGAATAAATATTCAGTCCATAACAATTCCTCTAAGGATTAAAGTGTGAGCCTCTGGTTACTATAATTCATACCAGCATCAACATCCCTCTTCTATTGCCCAACCATTAACATCCCACATCTACTGTCCAGCAGCCATAGCTCAGCTTTGTCTTTCAAAAAGCACTCTGCATATTAGTCCCCAGGGATTTCTTTTGCTTTAAGCATAAAGAGATATTTATTATGTTTATCTAACATTTCTACCACTTCTACTTGTTGCATAGGTGTGTTTTAGATTACAATAAACCAAAATTCAACTCTAGTCATTTCATCTTCTTGAAAACTAAACTTTTATTACATTCCTCTGATTTTTACTACTGCTATAACTTTTGAAATGTTTACATATTTTTGTACACAAAAATCCCAAATGGAAGAAAGTGATTTTGTCATACCAGGCTCAACATAGAATGTTTTCTGGGGCAGAGTTCAAGGCCCCTTGTAATCTGCTAACTTTCTATGGATATTTCATTTGGTCTAAAGCCTTTGGCTAAAGTAGGGATTAATGGTCCAAGTAATTGTAGGCCAGGGTAGCCAGACCCATGACATGAAGATGATTCATTATGGACAAGGAATTACTTTCAAAAACCTTTGCTAGTAAAGGACTTTGGGAGTAACGCACATTCAGATTATATGTACTGGAATTTTCACTATAGTTTAGTGCCTAATTAACTGATGCTCTTTAATTATTCATTCGTTATTATTTTATCTCACTAAGCAACCTTTTATCAGAAATTATCTCTTGTCAACACTGTTAAATTTATTGTCAATATTCAATAAGCACATTTTAATGTACTGATCTAAATGGCAAAGCAAGTAGGTATGAACCATACCAGGCAATGTAATGAGTTCAAGAGAAGTTAAAATGAGTTAGTTACATAAGGGCAATATAGAATGAGTTTTAGATACTTAGGCAAAAGACTGTAAGATTATAAAAGTGAAAGGAAGGAGAATATAAAAATACCAAAATGCGTAGAAAAATAGTCTCATGTTAAATACAATAAGGACAAAATCCTAATTAATTATCTAAGTGAGATTACAGAAATTAATCATTCCAAAATTTACTATAGAAAGAAAAAAAGGAGGTAAACACCCCCAAGTTTGCCTCAAATCCTAAGGCAAAGTATTTTGAAGAGAAAAATAATGATCTAAAATAAGTTTTCACCAGAATTTTTATCTTGAAAAAATGGACTTGATAAATGAAATAAAGATCTATTGATTTAACTTTCTAGATAACTAGAAAAATGCCTTTGTAAAACCATTCTGCAAAAAGTCCAATAATGGTTTAGAGTGCACTGATAATAATAGTTTATAACTTTTAATCATAAAGCCTAGTCTCAAAAGTTCAAAATAGCCCATTTTTACAAGAAAAACACCAAGGTTTCAAATTTGAGAATACAGGCTCATCAATTTTAGTAACAATCATCATTAACAACATTCAGTTTAGTTACACTTTCTAATTTTGCACTTATTTTTCCAGATGGTTGTAGAATATTTATATCACAAAAGTTCTTCTCTTAATAATAATATGAGCTTGTTGTTGTTTTGTTATAATCTATGAAAAAGCAAGGGATGTAAATGGATGGAATTTTAACATGAATGCAAATTTTAAGACCATCTTGGGGGAAAAAAGATTTAATGCCTTGAGTTTCTGAAGAAGGACATTCTCAGTGAGCACCCATGTATAAATATGGTTTGATGTCACCTAAGCAATAAAATTCAATTTGCTTTTGTGCTTTAGTACAGCATTGGAAGATTGGAAAACTTCCCAGACTCGCTATGCTGGATATGAATTCTCACCTCCCCCAAACTTCTGTGTTTAACAAGTGCCTTTCCCAATTATAGCTGTGGTTCTGACAGTAACTAACCATTGCCCTGACTGACAGGCAAAGAAAGCCAAGAGCCTTGAAGCTAAAAGGGAAAAGTGAATGTGATCTGCAATCACACACTCAGCCAAAGAGGATTCCTCATAGATTCATTCTAATGTTTTCTGTATCAGAGCTCAATCAATGTGTGCAATTTTTCAGATGCTTTATCAAGACATAGTAGATACATTATAGTAGACACAGAAACTATGAGATGATAGCAAATTTAGTGACCCACTTAATTTGTTATTATGTCGAAATTGTAACAAGAAACTTAATAGTAATAAATAGCCTACCTTATTAATAGAAAGGCAAATTGCTTCATAATAGGAGAAAATTTAGTGATTATGAAAAAAAGGCTACTTCCATTTTATTGACAGTTTTCTTCTGTAATGATAATTCAAGGCAGTTAATCTTTCTGAACATTTTTTCCCTAAGAAACAGGTGAGGGTTTTTAAGGTGAGAGTTAATGTTAAATTTCACAAAACACTGTTATTTAAAAGTGAAATATTTGGAAAAGTTAAATTACCATGCAACTCCAAACTAAAATAAAATTCCTCAAAAAAACATGTTACAACAGAAAGTATACCCAACTCTACTTGATCCTAAGATTCTGCCTTTAAACATTAAAATGCTGTGATTTTTCCGTCTCCCTCTCTCTCCTCTCCCCTTATACACACACAATCACACACACACACACACACATGCACAAATCATCATTAATGAACAACATCTAATTATCTGATCTATGAACTAATTGAGCCATTAATAGATTTTGGAAATATAATTGCATTTGTCTGCTTTGTGATGTATGAATCTGACCTTTGTAATCATTTCTATATCAAATTCTTTTGTAAAATTGTAATAATTGTAAAATTATTAGATTTTTAATCACTCAAATATTTAAAGAAACTACAGAAAACCAATCAAAATGAACCACTTTTCCATTTCCAATCCTTTGTAAGTTTATTTCTGAGATAATTATATCCTCTTTGAAGCTTCTTTTTATCATGGTTCTCCATTCACTGACCCATGATGTTAAAATCCAACAGTAGGGGACTCTTCTAAATCAGGTTTTTCCAAAATGTGCTCCATGGACCATTACTTCTACAAGATGGAATTCTGTGTTCTGAATTCAAATATGATTCAGAAAAGCTGATTTTAGAAAAGGTGAATAGATTTGTTTACTCCATCACTCTTTGTAACTCTTATTATTATAAATGCTCATTGTAGATGTCCAAGGGATAAATGCTTTATGTAATATTTCTTAAGGATGTTGGCCATGAAAATGTTTTTTTTCAATTGATCATTTTAAGAGATTAGATTTTTTTCTTTGAGATACCCATTAGTTGACAGGAGTTTTTAAAGTGACACTTTATTTAAGTAACAGGATCAGTAATCAACCACTAGAGTAAGTATCACAAATAATTTGGTGACATAATACGTGGGAATATGGAGGGCTTTTAAATCTCTTTTAGTCACAAAAAGATATTCAAACAGCAAATAAACATTTATAAAAGTATAGAAAGGAAATACCCAGCAAGAATAGAACTGAAATAAATTGTGGTCTATTCAAATAGTAAAATTCTATAGAGCAATCAAAATAAATAATTGCATCTTCATAAAACAATGTGGATAAATGTCAAAAATTTAATATTGAGTGAAAAAAGCCACATACTATATATTGATAATTCCATTTATACAACATTCAAAAATCAGGAAAATCTTTTTATTTTGAGGTTTGCTTCATTAGGTGTTCGAATCATAAACAAAGCAAAGAATGATTACAATGAAAAGCATGATTGCAGTTTTCTGTGGGGAAGAGAAATAAAAGGGAAGAAGATTGCAAAGAGCCACCTCAGGTGTTGGGGAGAAGACCTGGAGGGTTAGAATGCTCTGTTTGTTTTGTTTTGTTTTGTTTTGTTTATCAGGCTGTAGCTACTAGGTGTTTGCATTGGTATAAATCTGAGAACTACAAATTTTAAATTTGTACTTTTTTCCCAAGTGAGCGAGAAGGAGCTATTTTCGCTTGTTGTAAGGTCAAAACAAAGATCCACACAATTTTATTTTTCAAAACTACTTTTGGAAAAAGCTGTAGTCTTTCTATGGATGTCCATACCATAGCAGCAAGTAAGAAACACAGCACCTTCACACATTAGACAGTTCAATTTCAGTTGCTTCATAAAAGATTTGCAAGATGATACTTAGCAAGCTGCAACCCTTCCAAATAGAAAAGGCTGCTCTCCATCAGCATCTCCTTTGTCTCTGCAGTTACTGCTCTCTGAGGACTAATGACTAAGCAGCCTCTACAGAAAGGAAAAGCAAGAAGTCTACATGGTTTCCAAAGTCCAGCCCCAAGGGAACAGTGGTCACGTGCTGGAAGGTTAACATCTGCTATTGTACTCTTACTCTACAAGAAAAGAAAAAGATGAGGAAAAGGTATGAGAAATTATCAATAGACAAATAAAATAGTAAAATTAGAAAGCAAGACCAAAATAAGACTTGAGTGTTTGTTGATTCAACAATACCTAAAAGCAAGTTATCTCTGACCCAGAAAGCCACTCCCAACAATCTCAAGGGACTGTAGACTCTCTTCTATTATTAAAATGACAATGCTTAGTTGTTCATTCTTCTTAAATATTTAGGTCACGTCTACTTGCCATCTTTCATGTAAGAAATCAGAATCCCTAAGTAATTTTTGCAGAATCAAAGGGCATGTCATGTATTGGGAGGCAGCCAGGATTAATGACCTTTAATTTGAAGTCAAGTGACCTTAAGTCCCCATGAGGATAAGGGGAATGGAAAGTCTAGAGGAAAACAATCAGTTTCCTAAATGTATTTCATAGATCCAGGCTAATGTGCTATTATTGTTCAT
Source organism: Geosciurus inauris (assembly GCA_004024805.1). Classification (NCBI taxonomy): domain Eukaryota; kingdom Metazoa; phylum Chordata; class Mammalia; order Rodentia; family Sciuridae; genus Geosciurus; species Geosciurus inauris. The sequence continues at coordinate 150,147 of PVHX01001048.1, read as the reverse complement.
GATGACAGTGATAAAATATTTTAAGGTTAAAAAAAATTTATACTATGTGCTTACAGACACTAGGAACTTGATGATTCTTTTAGCTTTAATTATCAAATTGTGTCTTTATAAGAATACTGTCAAGTGAGTTTTATATCCCCATTTTAAAGGAGAAAGTTTATCTTACCTGGACTATTAATATGGAAAAATTCTAAGATGTTAGGTGTTGTAGTTGAATATGATGTGTCCCCAATCCTCACGTGTTGAACCATTGGTCCTCAGTGCAGTGATGTTCAGGGTGGGACTCTTGGGAAATGGTCAGATCATAAAGGCTCTGGCCTCATCAATGGATTAATCTATCGATAGTTCAGTGGCCTACTGGGTAGTGGTAGAAACTGTAGTCAGGCAGAGTGTGAAGGAAGCAGGTCACTGAGGATGTGCCCTTGGGAACTATATCTTGTCCCTGGCTCCTTCCTCTCTGTCTCCCTCTGCTTCCCAGCTGCCATCAGTTGAGCAGCTTTACTGTGCCATGACTTCTGCCATGATGTTCTGCCTCACCTCAGGCCCAGAACAGTGGAGTTGGTGACCCACGAACTGAAACCTCTGAGACTATAAGCCAAAATACACTTTTCTTCCTCCAAGTTGTTTGTGTTGGTACTTTGGTCACAGTGTTAAAAAGCTAACTATTACACAAGGAAACACATTCTTGGGTTAGCTTTCATGCAGATCAGTTACCTGTAGTCAGAGTAGTATTAAAAGTGTTGGCACTGTTTGCAACAAATCCAAAACGTTGCTTCTCAAACTGTGGTCCTTGTACCACCTGCATTAGAATTATATGGAGGAACTAGAGACATTGAGACTCTTAAATTCCACCCCAAATCTATTAAAGAAGACTCTCTAAGGTTAGTAACAAAGAACATGCCTTTTTAGAAAGTTTCTTTGATGATGATTCTTGAAGCTGAAACTGAGTACTACTAATTTGCACAAAAGTGGCAATGAAGTTGTTAAATAGTAAAACCCCAAACATCTGCTCTAAAGCAGTGAAGTTTAATATTGTTTCACAGAAAGTATTGTAACTTCCACTCTACAAAACAGAGGAAGAAGAGGTGATGATGGTTTTTAATATTAGACTCAATACAAAAGATTTTATTCCATTCCAAACTTATTCCCATTGCTGCACCAATGTTTAGATGTTTAGGGGAAAATTAAATACATACAGAGACAGAGTTACTTTGTTACTGAGAGACTGGAACTAGATGTTTTCAGAGTGCATTGAAATAGAATTAATGGAGACATTTTCCACTGGTTCCTGATCTTTGAGCAAGTAAGGGCAGCTCTTAACATTAAAGATATATGAAAATAACCAATCTGTTATCAGTTGATATGGAGAATAAGCAAACAGTTTTGAAGTAGTTCCCTGAAATACACCTGGGGAAAATTCCCACCTGTTTCTCATGCTGAAATATAGCAGTTCACCATTTCAGAGCCACACTGTGGGGGGTTTTTGTTTGTTTGTTTTTTTGTGTGTGTGTGTGTTTTATTTTTTACTTTACTATGTTTAGTAGACTGAAGTTCAATATTCACTAAATTGTATGGAATTCTATGGTGGGTTATAATAATCTACAATCCTTTTGTTCACATTCATAAAGTCCATATTTTGAAATGAATTTAGATGTTCATGGTAAAGAGAAGTGGGCTTGTTACATTCCAACTAACAGCTGTTTTCCAGGTCCTGAGATTTAACCAGATAGATCAGGTCATGAGAATCCTGACAGCATGGTGTCCCCACTAATATTTTTTCTCTGTATACTATTGTCGTCTTGAGATCTCTCTTTAGGCTATGATTTAATACGAGGATTCAGTAAGAAGAGTAAAACTCTGTTTAAATTTAGTGAGTTTTGTGGCTTGATTAGTTCCTATATATTTCTTAAAATCCAAATTATATTTATAGTACACTTGCTTCCCTCCCACCCCAAATGTAATAAAACAGCTGTGCTATAAACCATAAAAATATCATGCTATTCTAGAACTAGATAGTGGTGATGGTTGCACAACATTGTGAATGTACTTAATGCACTGAATGTACACTTCCCAGTGATTAAATTGGTAAATTTTATGTTATGTTTATTTTTCTATATTAAATCATATGAATTTAAGAAAACACATCATGCTACATTCAGACATGTTAAAGGCAAATTGGAACCTACATCAAATGGCTTCTGATGGCTTCCAGCTTGGCTTTGGTTTGATAGAAAGGGACTTAGCTAGTCATCACTGTTTTCTTGATTTATATTATAATATTATAAAAATAAATGCATCATCAGAAACAATATATCCACATATATTTATTTTTATTCATAAAGAATTATCCATTGAACCTTTACTATACACCTACAGACGATGCAGACTATTCTAAAGGCAAAGATAAGTAAAATGAGATCCTTACCCTCATGAGATTTGTCATCTATCAACAAAATGGTGAAAAAAATACTTCACTGCCTGCCAAGTGGGAGGGAAGTGTAAGGGGTAGTAAGACATAACCGTTGGGTTTTGAGTGAGTTCAGAGTCTAGTGTGGGGGATGAACATGAAACAGACTTCTATCATGTGACACATGCTTTAACAGAGCAAGACCAAAATCATTTGAGAACATGGGCGGTAGGGGGGAAGGTCATGAAAACTCAGGACTGACTTATACAGGTCCAGGGAACAATGCCAGCATAATGCTTAGATTCCATCAGCAAATCACAGTTCTCACTAACCCCAATTAACATAGCCACAGTTTTCTCACTTTTTCTATCCAGGAATAAAACCTCAGGGTTTAAGCTAATCTGAGACTTCTACACTCAGTCATCAATAGAAATAGTTCTGTGACCCTGGATAAGTCATTTTACTTTTCTGAACTACAAAGTGATGGCAATAGTTCAGATGCTGCAATGATGATGTCTATCTCTGGTGCAATTTTTTACTTTCCATGTGGCCCAATAATTGAGATATAAGAACTTATAAAAGTGCTTGATTGAGCTAAATGCTTCTTTAAGATTAATAAAAAAAAATCTGTACTGCTGCATCTGGAAACTTGAGTGCCAAGGGATAAGTGGTATCTAATAATTAATAAAAAGTGGTTGTGAAGCATTTTGCAAATAAAAAATGCCAGATAATTTATAAATATTTAAATAGTTATTAAATTTAATATGAATATTACATAGATGCCATTTTGATTTTCTATGCCACTTTATTGCCTCAGAGTGCTTCACTGATATTAATTATGTTACTGTTGATATTATTGCTGTTAATTGCATGGTTTCTTGAGGGGTCTATCCCAGGTAAGGAGGAAAAGGGAAATAGGGGTGAATAATTAGTTGCACAATTTAATTACTGGAAGGCAATATTCTTTTCAATTGCAGTATACTTGAGGTTTATGTCAATTAATTGCCTGGTGTGTAAGATTCTGTTTTCTTTCTTTTTTTAATATTTTATTTATTTTTGTGGTACTAGGGATTTAACACAGGGTACTCTACCACTGAGCTACATCCCCAGCCCATTTTTGTTTTTTGTTTTGATACAGGGTCTCACTAAGTGGCTTGGGGCCTTGCTAAATTGCTCAGGCTGGCCTTGAACTTCAATCCTCCTGTTTCAGCCTCCCCAGCTGGACTGTGCCCAACTGATTCTGTTTTCTCTTAAATCTGGTTTTGACCTCGCTTCTTCTGTCTTGAAGTTTCGATGACAACCTATTCCAAACCACACATCATGTTATGTTTCCATTCTTCTATAGTTTCTTAGTTCAAAGCCTACTTGACTATTTTAAAAAATACTTGCTAACCTAAAAAGGAGAAAAGCTGACATGGTGAATGCTCATATGTCAGCACTTCCCACCTCAGAACTCGGGTAATCCACATAACCTTGCCAGCGGGCATTATGTTCCCAGTTGAGAAATGAGGAGACAGATTAAGGTAGGCTAACTAGAGCACTAAGTTTAACCCCCAAGCAAATGAGGGACCCAGCTCTCTTTGATCCCAAAGTGTCTGTTATTTCTCATTACTTAATATCACCTCCCTAGAAACCTACATCAATTAGAAAAGGTGGAGTTGTTTGGAATAGGAGATTGGAGGGAACTGCTGGACCTTAAAAAAAAATCATTCTTAATTGAGAGTTAAAAAATACTTTGCAAACTTGACTAGGAAGAGAGGAAAAAAAGACCAAGAGGAAGCAGGAAAAGCAAGAAAATGCTTAAATAAAAGCAAGGCTATAAACATTTCTTTGTAGAAAGGAGGACAGAGAACTCACATCCTACCTCAGGTAGTAACTCATGTGGGGCAGAGAGAGGGGATCAGGAATAGAATTTACCTAATACCCTGTGGGCTTAGTTGTGGAGGTGTGGTAGAGTCTATAAGCAAAACCACAAAGCAAGCACATGAGAAAGTAATTGGCTTTGCTGATAAGAGACCAGGAAGAGAGCTAACTGCAGGTGGGCCCAGTGATAAGCAGAATGTGTGATGCTGCGAAGACTTGATTGGAATAGTTTAATAAAAGCATGTGATTGTTGCCAATTAGAAGCTAAAAGTAAAATATGATTCTGCTGCTAATTTTGCATCCAAGTCGAATTATACTGTGATTAGGCTAATAGAATAGCACTGGAAATCTGTAGGCACTGCACTGGAGACTCACTATCTAGCAAGCAGCAGAACAGAAGCAGTAAAGCATCACTATCTCTACCTTACCTGGCCCCTGAGATGCTCATGCAGAAATAAGCTTGTGCAGAGGTGCCTCGAGAAGGGGAATAGGGGTTTCCCAAGGTGCTTGGGAAAAGGATGCTACTAACTTCAAGACTCAGACCCAAAAGGCTACTTAGTCTGGTGGGAATTGTGTAATTTTGAAGTGCAATACTCAGAAAGATTTTTAAGAATGTCTACTAACACTTCTGCAACCTGCCTGGTGTCTTGCCCTGCATGAATCCTGTGCCTACTTGCCAGAGATTCCTAGAGGAATAGCTTAGAAATAAGTCCCCTCTGTGTGTTGAAGCCCTGTTGTTTTCATCCAGGAAGGTCCTGCTGGGGATTTCTCTAACTAGAGTCATCTTCCTCTCCAACTCCAAAAAGTAAGAAGTGAAGACAGCATTCAACATTGTAGAGTTAAAGCAGCACTAGAGAACAGGTATAAAATGGTCCAACCTGACCAAAGAAGCAGGACATTCTCTTCTATTCTATGGCATGTTACAGTTTTCTTTTTCCCCTGACTCCTGCCACCCCTCTGCTCTGCACCACCCACACAGGGACTTGGATTAAAGGCTGATTTACATCTGCTGTGTGTCCTAATTTCCCAAGAGTGTTTGAATGAATTTATAACAAAGACACTCTCCTTTTATTTCCACGAAATGTGATGCACAGTGTCATTCTGCAGCTAGTGACATGTGGGCTGGCAATAATAAGGTCTTGCCTTTTGAAATAATCTGTGAACAATCCATGTTTAACTGTTCTTCCTATTCAAATTAATTCATATTTTCAAATTATATTGTGGAGCATCCTAATTCATAAAGCACCATGCAACCTAAGGTAGTAGCATGGTAGAAGGAACACTGTCTTTTCCTTTTTCTTTCTTCTTCTTCTTCTTCGTATTTTTAATAAAACTGATTAGTTTGCACTTAAAGTGAAACCATCATAATACAAACCATATGCAATCCATAGTAACAGCCTTGATCTCCTAAATTTAACATTATCACTAGTGGTTTCTTAACCTCATTCTCTAAGCCATGCTGACACCCCCCTAATATCCACTCTATACATGCTAATCAAAGTAAACTGGTTAACTCTGCTATTCTTTCCGTGAGCTGAAAATATTTGCTTGATTTGGAAACACCACAGTGAAGACTTCTCCCCTATTAAACAAAATTATTGATTTTTTTTCTACCTTGACATCTCAGGAAAACTCTTTTTCTATTAGAGGGTCTAATTATTGGCTCAAATTTCTTTAGCTCAAGTTCATTTACCAACAACACTAATGTATGACATAGGAGCACCATATTCAAGCTTTTGAAGTGTTTCGACAAGGAACTAAATCTTCGAGTCATTGCAACAGTCTGATGTTGATTTTTCTGTATTGATTTTGTAATATAATTGAGAAGAAAGCAGATTTGGTTAATTAAAGAGGTCAAGTTGCAAGGCAAACACTTTTTGAATGAATGAAGAAGGAAAGACTGCATGAAAATAATGCACACATATAATAAGTGCTCAAATATTACAAATTCAAATGAGTTCTGTTCTATCTAGTTCTCTTTTTGCCATGCTGGAGCAGTTAACAGCTGTAACAGCTATTGTTTGGAGGGGACATAGAGGTAAATGAGCATTCTTCCAGGAAATGTCCAATAAATACAAAGGTCAGGATAATACTCCCCCAAAGATGTTCACATCCTATTCCCCTCAAGTTCTGAATATGTTACCTGACAAAGTAATAGGGATTTTTCAAATGTGATTACTTAAGGATTTTGAGTTGAGGAGATTATCCTAGATTATCAGGTGGGTCCAATTAATCACAAGGGTCCTTATAAATGAAAGAGGAAGGCAAGGGAGTAGGAATCAGAGAAGTTTGAAGTGCTATGCTACTTTGAAGATGGAGGAAAGGCCTAAGAACCAAAGAATGTGGACAGCCTTTAGAAACTGGAAGAAAGAAACCAGTTCCCTCTAGAACCTCCAGAGGGAACATAGCTGTGCCACCTTTCTTTTAACACAATGAGAACCCTTTAAGATTTTTATCCTCAAGGACTATAGGATAACATGTGTGTATTGTCTTAAGCCATCAAATTTGTAATAAATTGTTATAATAGCAATAGAAAACTAATATGTTTCACATAGTAATAGACTATGATATCTATCACAGGATGGTTCAATCAACTAACATCCATCATCTCTAGGATCATGCCAGCTAAATATAATGATTGCAGAACAGGGTGAGAAAATAATATTTGTAGTACTCACTCTGTGGTTAATAATAAACCCTCTACCAGCATTAACTTATTTGACTAAATTTTATACCCATTTTACAGATAAAGTAAATGAGGCATAGCAAGCTTAAATGACTTACCTATGTTCACATGGCCCTATGTGGCACAACTGGATGCCTGGCTTTAGAAATAAACTCTCACAACCTGTCATACATTAACCCCTATTCTAGGACATATGATCCATGGGGCTAACATTCCTTATTAGATGTGGTCCATCAACCAACCTATTTGCATTCAATTTTACTCCCTGAAACCTAGTAAGTTCATTGAACTTAGTAAAAGTTAATTAAATCTTCATTGATTGGGTAGGTTATCCAGGAAAATATTTCACAGCCATTGTTTCATTGCTCAGGAGTCTCTTTTGAAGGCTCTGGGATTTCTTCTGATTAGTCTTAAAAATATGGATTAAAGCCTTTCTCATCCATATTTGAAGTGGCACATCTACCTCTGCAATTTTCTTCTTTCCAAAAAAGGAATGTTAATATATCTGCAGAGCTTAATGTTGTATCATCAGAATTTCCTAGAACATAACAGATGGTTCAATTGCTTTTTACAGGAGCAATAAGCAAACTAGGAAAAATTATGATCTATATAGATAAAGGTATTGATCAAAGATTAAAAAAAAAAGCCACAGGATTCTGACCCAAAATTAACTGACGAATGACCTTCTAAAACAAAAACAATATAAACTATTCCTCACACCACAAATTAACAAAAATTTCTTATAGAAGATAGAGATCTCTTAATTTAAAACTTCTTTTAGATAAAATATCTACAACATTTAAACTATAAAAACCCCCAAACTATTAGAGAATGAGTAGGCAACTGTGTTAGTCAGTTTTCTGTCACTGTGACCAAAATACTCAAAAAAAATTAACAACTTAGAAGAGGAAAAGTTGATTTTGGTTCATAGTCTCCAAGATTCAGTTCATGGTGGGCTGACTCCATTGCTCTGACTCAAGAAGGGCAGGACATCATGGTGGGAGAGTGTGGTGGAGGGTGCTGTTCTGTTTATGGTGGCCAAGAAGAGAGAGAACCCTTCTAGGGCATGCCCCTAATGATAGATCTTCTGCTGTGCCTCTGCCCACAATTACCATCCAGTCAGTCCATTCATGGACTGATTAGGCTAAAGGCTCACAATTCAATCATTTCACCTCTGTACATTACTACACTAACACAGGAGCTTTAGAGGGACACCTCACATTCAAATCATAATAGCAACCATACTAGACAGCTTTTCACTGAATTAAATGTCAACTGGGGAAAATTTTCTAAGAGTAAATGTCTGTTAACAACCCATGTGACTAACTGAAAAAAGTCATAGATGAGCCATGTACACACTTTGCTTGAAGGAGTCAGTCCCATGGGGCTGGAGGCAGGTTAAGGGCTGAGTGAACCAGTGGGCATGGGAGACTCTTAAGATAGAGACTGTGGGTCTCAAAGAGGATAAACTAACCACAGCAGTGAGAGTGGGGAAGGAGGACATATTCAAGAGAGAACTGCACAAAGTAGGTTAATAAAGGCTGTCTTGATTCTTCCTGCCCCTGGACACTATCTGGCATCCTGTATTTTTTCTCCCAACTTGTATCGTATTGTCTTTATTTTTTTGTTCTATTTTCCAAGTCTACTTTCCTTAATTTCCACCTTTCTCATATTTCTTTTATCCATGTATAATTTCTCTACTTCTTTCCTATTTAATTGGTCATGATAATGAACTGAAGTATTTTTATTACCTTATGAATACAGTTTGAAGTTCTTTGCTTTTCACTTCATTAGTGGGCAAGCTGAACATTTTTTGTATCTTTTTCCTCTCTAAAGTTAGTTCATTGTCTTAATTTTTCTGTAGGTTGTTCTTCAAAGACAGGGTTACCATTCTTGAGTTGACAGAGCCTCTCATGTGCCTGCTCTTCTTCATGTCCTTGATTGACATATGGTAATATGCAATCCAAGTGGCTCCTGAATTTCAAGGGAAGATGCAGAATGTAGCAGAAAACACGCCTTTTTAAAAAGAAGCAGTCATTTTGCTAAAATGCACAAAGGGCAATTATGAACTTTTGTTGGGGGACTGTGATTTAATTTCTTATTGCTGCACTTATGAAATATAAAAGTAAGAGGTATTTTACTGATATGCTTTTCCTTTAAAATAATTTTTAGTGTTTAATGTTGATGTGAAAACATGATACACATTTTCAACTTCATTTGTATTTTTGTTACTGACAAAAACAGGAAACTCATTGATGCCTGAAAATATCTCTTTGCAATTCAGGTAATATCATGTAGGATAAATCAGTGTGAATTTCAAACTCTTGAAAGCATTAAAGACAAAGACCTCTCTATTCCAATGGGAATGAAGAAAATATGAATAAATCATAATGTTCTGGTCTTAAGGTATTACTAGAGGTCAAGTGGACTTCAAGCTATGTGGCAATGTCTTATCTGGGTATTTTAATAGAATTTCATTTCTCTTAAGAAAGATAGAAATTTTTACATCTTGTATTATTTTCAGATGAGGGATACTCATTTGAATTAATATCAAGATGCATCCCACGCAGAATTTTAAAAAATCATCAATCTGCCATCTTATTCACATTATTTTGTACCTTCAGGCTCTTGATGTAGTTTTTATGAACAGGATTCAAATAAATTGGCTCTTTTTCCTTTGTGGTTTCTTTAATTACTTTGTTATTATCCAAGGAACTGGTTTAATTTAAATGAACACTGTGTTCCTGCTACTACTATCCGGAGAAAACACAGACTCAGAACATGCTGTTTTGTAGTTAAAGTGTATGTCTCTGCACAGGGATGCCAGAATTGGCAGTATGATGTCCTCTTCCTATTTTGTATAAGGAGAAAATCAAACCTATTCTGTGAAATCATTAATTTCCCCCAAATGCCTATTCATCTTGCTAGATACAAAGAAGAAATAGTAAATATATAAATGGATGCCTTGCTTTAAATAAATCAGAGCATTTCATTCAAGTCAAGCAACTAAGTAAATTCACATAGTTCTTTCCTTCCCTAAGTATCTTCATAGGAGGTACATTTAAAACCAATTATGCGCCAAAGTATCATGACTGATCCAACCCTCCACTCCAACTTCCCTTATTTTGACATTACATCAAAATCTTATTAAACACTTATTTGTAACTAAGATGTTTGCTAAAGTGCAGAATTCCCTCTCCCTTCATATTTCCCATTCAATTAAAATATATTAGAAATTTCTAAGGAACTATATATACATATATATGTATGTATATATACACTCATGCACACACACATGCACAAACATTAAGATGTCATAAAGTATTTTACAGACACCATGAAAATAAAAAATTGTATTTCATTTCCTGAGCTGGTTACAGTTTTCAACCCCAGCTCCATGTCTTTAACTAAAACCATGTGTGAGAAAAACAAGTTTAATCTTTAGAAACACTCTATTTGGGGCTATTGGCTGAGCCCTTACAGAAAACATGGCATTTTTCCTTTTGCAAGAAAAGAGAACAGACTTTTCTGTTTACCAGGGAATAAGTAAAACTTGGTACAACTGGGCTACAGTTCTTCACCTGTGAGCAAAGAGCAACCTAACACATTGTTTCATTTCACACCATGACTTGAGATTAATATTGATGTCCTACAATGCAATTTGAATTGTTTAATGTACAGAGAAGTAAACTGAAACCTGACTCTTTGCCAGAGGTGACAACAAAATCTCTGGCACCAGGTTTGGTACATTCCTTTAAAGGGTAGCATAGAATATATGCGGCTACTGGAGAGAAGAAACTGTTCTATTTCAAAGGAGCTTATATGTTTCAAGGTCAAACTAGATTTATAGTCATTTATAGATTTATTTATAGATTTGCTTTCTGGAATCAAATATACCTACATTTAAATTGTTTCCCCTGTTGCTATGTGAGCTGAACTCCTCTAAGCCTCAGTTTCCTCATTTCCAAAATGAGGATAAAATTAGTGTCTATCTCTTTGGGTGGTATTGGGAGAATCCATCAGGAAAAAACATGTGAAATGCTAAGTACTCTTGGCATCATCTTTATTAGAGCAGGCTTAGAAGATTCCCTTGGTCCTCTGAAGCATTCTGCTATTGCCCTTTGCATTCTCCTAGAGAGTATTTCTCAAAATGTAGTTTCTGAACTAGCTGCGTTAGACTCTCTTAGAGTGCTTGCAAATTCCTGGGCCCCACCACATATGCCACACTCGCAGGGTTTCAGGCTGGGAGTCTGTACTTCTAACAAGCTCACTGGTTTAAAAACCACTGCCTAAATGAGGCCACCTCTCAGCCCATCCTCCAAAGCACCTGACCTTGACATGAAGGCACTTGATTCAGAGAGCTACTGTCATCACAGATACCTGCTGAGTCCCTTTTTATACGGTACTTATTCCAATACAGAGTTAATGAGGAAGCGGTGTTAATGGAACAAACTCTCCTAAAGTACTTTTCCTAGAACCCCCTGTGCGTTCCTCTCCCACTGGTCTTTTGCTCGGTCATTTTAGATACATGCTACATCTCTTTCCTCCTCTCTGTCTGGTAAATCCTACTAATATTTCAACTCTAGTTCAGAGTCCACTTCCTCAGGGAAAATGGCCTGACCACATTCTTTTCTCCCATTTTTGTATTCTTACACCAAATAGCATCTGTAAAAGTCCTTTGGCTATTAATCATTTTTCTGCCTTGTTTGTACTGTTTCCTAAAGCTCACATTGTTGCTTGTTCATGTCTCATGCTAGACTCCAGTTGCTCTACCTCTCTCGTGGGGATATAAATTTCTTAAAAGCAAATGCCCTAGGGTAGACTTTTGAGACTTCTCAAACTTCTCAGTTGTCCTCAAGCACTCAGCACAGAGCTTTCACATTTGTTTTTGGAAATATCTGTTAAATGGGTGGGTGTGGACCACATTTTAATTTTTATTTGCAAAAACGAGAAATACAGGTCTTGATATTTCCTCTGATTAATCCAGCAATGCTAATTAAGATAGCCAGATATTATTTTCCTCCTATTATGAAGAAATAGGAAAAAAAAAACTATAGCATCATCCATTAAATATTCTTGCCTAATAAGTTAAACACCAACATACAGAGTCATGAGTCAAATTCAGAGGGTGGAAAGGGCCTCTGGACAGATGATGAATTGATGGAGTGGAAAAAAGAGTAGGAAAGGGCACTGTTAACAAATAAAAGGACTTTACGATCATAACTATTTGCAGTATATGAAGTTATTGCATAATTAGAGAAATCTAAATGTAGATTATGCATTTCAATGAAATGAATAATTGCTATTAAAATCTGAGGTGTAAATATGGCATGATAGTATTAATTACTTTTATCTGTTAAATACACATATGAAATATTTACAAGTTAAATGGTCTGATTCAATTTAAATTATTTTAAGAAAAATAGAACAGGTAAAATCATTGGCAAAGTGTTGGTAACTATAAAAGCTGAATGATGGGTACATGAGTTTGATTATTGAATAATAACAACTTAAAACTACTTAAGCAGAAAAACATCAGTCTTTTCTGAAAAATATTTCACATTCATCTTTTCAAATGGAATGAGAATAGAAATGTTTGTTTTAAATATAAAAGTTGTGCTTTCAAAGCAGGGAGAATATTTTAAAGCTGCCACTAGGAATATTTTGAACGTATTATTTATGTATATATTTATATGCTGACTTGTTCCACAAAGGATTTGAGGAGGAAGTTTTTGGAACAAATATAATTGCTACAGAAAACATTGTTTATGCATTCGTTCATTTAGGTCACTTGGAAGAGGCTGTGGCACCAAAGGTCTCTGGTTGCATGTACAAAGAGAAGGAGATAATAATCTAAGGGACCCCCTCACCTGGATGATTCTCCCATGTCAATCAGGGAAAAGCTTGATTGAACAGATGGGCCTTAAGCTGTGCCCTGAAGGCCAGCCGACTGTGTCAGAGCAGAGGGCAAAGCAAACCAAGTCACATGCCCTCCCTGCAAGATCTTTTCTTTTTGGCAGATGCAAGTAAGCGAAGTACAGGCATTAAAGCCCTGGTTGACTGATTAAAAATTTATTCCATTGCTACTTCCAAAGAGGATTTGAAGTGGTGTCACGGAAATATATTCCCAGGGCCTCCTACCCCAAATCTGGGAGAGGGATGTTGAGGAGGGGTGGTAAGATATATGGCTACAGGAATGCTGAATTAATTATGTAAGTACAACTGGAAAGCCAAGATCTTTCTATTCACTCCAGAGCACCAGAAAATGCTTCAAATGTTGAGAGTTAAGACAAGGTTGAGTTGTTTCCTAAAGGGACCACGGTCTAAACTTCATTAATTTCCCATAAATCCTGGGAGACAGCTCTGAGCAGCTACTGTATTGAAATGAACATTTGAAAATACCACTATTTGGGCATATTTGACACAAAAGATTGGCAATTTCATGTGGTTCTGCTTAATAGCTCAATTGTCAGGTGAATTCTGAGGTGGCAGTATAAAAGGGAAAGAAAGAAACAGAAGAAAGGAAGAATTGATAGAAAACATTGACAGACCATCAATGAGATAAAAAAGACTAAGTCAAAATTTCTTACTTTGGTTTTTCTGTATTGAGGCTGATAACCTGAGAATATTATGAAAGCATTATTAGAAATCATAAAAGAAGTCAGAACTGAAATGAAGAGGATAATAACTTTATTGGAGAAATGTTGAGTTTGAGATGATAGAGAATATTTAAGTAGAAATACTAATTTGGTACTAAAGAGATTAAAAGCAAAAATTCAAAAATGAGATCAGATCCTAAAATAAAGCTAGCTGCCCAGGATATAGATGGTTAACATGTGTGAGTAGATAGAATCTAGCAAGAGAAGATGAGACCAAGGACTACAGCTCAATGGGCTGGATGAAGAATTCGGGAAAAGAAATTAGGAAAGGGGACTCAGAGGAGCCTGTGAATGTCAAGTGTTGTGATGGCCCCCAAAACAATAGTCTATAACAGAATTTCTGCAGAGAACCCAAGTGGTTTGAATAATGCAATTCACGGTCAGTGAAGTCCCCAGTGACTCTTAACTCTCTCACCTCAACACTTCGTTTGTGTTTATTTATTCATGTGAGTAAAATAGTATATTCAAACTATTTCAGTCATGGCTTTGGAGTTTTCTAGAACTGTTCTTAAATCAAAAAGTATACCCATCCCCCTTTAGATTTTACATTACATTTTCATTTAAAAATCATGTCTTATTTTTTCTTACGAGTGTTTTAAATCTTATTCTAGTCACACGGCAACAGGCTGAGTTGCCAAGGGCAGGTCCTTTCAGCCTGTTTCTGCTATTTGCATTATGTGGTTGGTTCGTAGCTGTATGCTGAGCAGAGCCAACGCTGTCTGCGACATAGGAAGCAGTCTCATACATCATCCAAGTATCTGGATGGTGTGATCTCAGCAAAACTTCCATGATTTCCCTTGTTTTCAAGGAAGGTTTGTATCTATTAGAAAAAAAAAAACAGGATTTCTGTGCTGGTGCCCTTTTTTCTGGTACTAGGAACTCCTTGAATCCTGAAAAAGATGCACATTTTGAAGATTCCCTAAGGTTTCATCATGATTTGGAGGGATGCCATTGTTTAGGTTGTTGCTAATCATCTGAAATTTTCCCTAGTTAGAATCTAGCTGCCAGGACACCAGAGGAGGAGAGAGAACAGAGGGGAAGACTTTGCTTTCATTTAACTTGACCTCCAAACACAAAGAGACCCAGCACGTTTTCCTGAACAACTCAAGCTGGGGTTTCATTCCATCTGACCTCCCAGTAAGAAAAGCTTCTTGTTGAACACCTGGGCTCAGCCCCAGCAGTTCTGGGCTCAATCCCAGCCCTGGCACATCTCAGCTGCACATGTCCTGGTCCCTGTTCTCCTTTATTTTCAATATAACCACTCTGACTGGAAAGAGTGGCCAGTATACCTACAGGGTCTGTGGTCTTTGGGCTGCCTGGAGATCGTGATGGCTAATTAGTTCTGCCCCACTATCAGTGCGGATAACCCAGGGAACATCACGATTGGATTGACAAAGTTAATGGATGATCTGCCATGAAAGCTGGATCACTGAGGAGCCAGCCACGGCTCCAGCTGGAGGCTGAGTCCCAGCTATAGCCTTTCTGCACTTCATCTCACACTTCTTGTGCCTGCACAGTAATCCCTCTTGCAGGAGCCCTGAGTTTCTCTGCTCCACAAAATATAAGCAATCCCCATCTTTCCTCCTTTATGCTAAGCCCCTGTGGCCTGCAGCTGGCTAAATTTGGAATGGGCATCATATCTGAGAATATTCCAAGTTCAAGAAAACTTTAGTTCCCCTTCCCCCATTGCTAGATAGAGAACAAAGTTAAACATCATTTAGCTTCAGGCTATGCCTCTGATATTTGTTCATTATTTCAGTATCTGACACAGTGAGATAAAATGCCTCCCAGATCTACAGGACCCTGGAAGCCAGGGAATCGGAATAGCTTGGCAAGTTCATCACTGTAGATTCTGGACCTTGTTGGATTCTTCCTGTCCTGGCTGCCCCGAATTTGCACATAGGTTGTGATAGTGACTGACAAATATATCACACAAAAGCCACACAGGTACTGGACAAACCTGAGAGTAGTAAGACTCTGTCCAGATGACAGAGGAAAAAATTGAGCAATATATGTCTAGGAAGAACAGTATCTTAAGCGTTTTCTACTTACTCCATCAGTTGACATTTATTAAATACCTGCCCTTTGCCAGGTACTAGTCTAGTTTCTGAGGATACAATAATAAACCAAATAGAACACTTTTCCTGAAGGAGATTTTATGGTCTAATGGGGAAAGCAGGCCTGTGTTTTATGCTTTCTGCCATCCTCTGTCCATTATTCCAGACGCACCATTTACGGGAAGTGGAAGCAGGATAAGGAGTGGCTCTGGTTTCTCAAGACACAAAGGGGAAAAGATTCTCTGCTTCATGTTACTCTAGCAGACTGTCTGAAACATTAGTCCCTGGAATAATTCATCCTGCAATGATTGTGGCCAGGCTGTGACTTGCATTTACAGGGCTTTGGTGTAACTGAATAGTAAGTCCAAGCATAGAATTATGTCTACAAGAAAAGATTGTCACCATGTTCTCAGCCATGAGGAAAATAGACCTGACAGAATCAGTGTGCTTTAAATACCTGAAAACTCAACTCATATTGACTAGAACAAAAGTAGTTTATTAGCAAATACAACTGAAAATAGAGGTAGCATTATATTTTTGTGTTTGGGAACTCAAGGTCAACAGGACTCCGAATTCCTATCTTTTTGTCCTACCTTCCTCTGTATTAACCCCATTCTTAGGCAACCTCCCTTAAATATCTGAGGCAATATGGCTTCAAAAGCTCCTGCCTTACATCCTCCTACTGCCAAATCCAGTGAGAGTCTTCTCTCATCCACCACTGAAACATTTTGAACAAAAGTACCAACACTTTCTCTTATTGGACTAAACCTGAACTAACTGTTCTAAACAGCAAATTGGATATGTTGATTGTATCTGGTTACACATCCAGTGTGGGAGTGGACGTTTATTCAAAATGATTCAAAGACACACAGAATGAAAAACAAGAGTGAGATGGCTTCCCAGTAAGAAAGAAAAGTTTCTTTGTTTTCAGAAAAAAGAAAGGCAAATGTTAGCAGTCTATCAGGAAAAAAGCCCTAAAAATGTTAACTCTAAGAACTTCAATTAGGTATATACCAAGGTGGGTATTCTGTTTGTTTTATTCCCCGCCCCCCCCCAAAAATGTGATTAGGCAAAACACATCAAAAGATAAAGTAGGAATGGTCAATATTCCCAAAACTCCTAATAGACTTTTCAAACACAGAACTGAAGATAAAAGACAAGGCATAGTTGAAGAAGAAAGCCTCACTCTTAAGAGGATCAGGGTATCTGAGATAGTTTACTAAAACAGGCTCCAGACAAGAAGCCAGTCAACTGAAGTGGTCCAAATTGGATCATAGCTCGACACTGACTCAGGCAAGAGTGTGATGAGGAGCCAAAGAATCAAGAGGTGAAGTTAGATTTCCTGAGCCACCAAGGGAAATGGTTATGATCAGAAGGGTTCAAATGACACATAAGTATTGGGACAGTAGCATTTCAAAATTTGATTTGGTGTCAGTCTGCTAGAATACAGAAAATACAATTCACCAAATATATTTCTTGTATAATTATGAGCCCAATTTTTCTTGGTCTTATGCTTTCAAAAGGAAATCAGATGTCTAGGTCTTTGTCATGGTTGGGAAATGGACTTACAAGTCTGGATCCAAGTCTATGAAATATTTTTAAGGAAAATTTATTATTTTTGCTTCTCAATGAGAATATAACCTGAAGCAAATATTGGTACCAGGAGGTCAAAGGTGACCCATTGGCATATCAGAGAAGTGAAAAGACGTAGTTGTAGAAAGATAATAAAAAAGCTATGAAAGTTTCCTGGATTCTGGAATGTTAGGCAGTTGGCGCTTGGATTGACAAAATTTCTTAGAATTACCCTCCTGGCAGTGGAGTCAGCCATCTCTCCCACAGTCCACAGCAATCAATACCTTTTTCTCTAACAAACATTACAATACCCCTTGCTCTTTGGTGTTTTCAACAACTCTCAATAGCATCAAGACATTCAACCACCCATCCTCCTCCCAGGCTCTACGCTCCCTCTGAGAAGACTGAATTCACTGCACCCTCAAAGTCCTAGTAGGTGAAGGACTTGATTAAGCACCAAATTCTATACAGCACAGGGACCCAAGTTCAAATTAAAATGTTCTGTTAATCTTGCATATTCACTACCAGCCAAGGTACATATTTAAGCTGAATTTTGAAAGAGTAACTTTAGTTTACATTAGGGTGATAATACGGCACTGGAAAGTCATTAACATATCCTGAGTTAAGAGAAAAAATGGTGATATTTTCTCTCTCCCTCTCTTTCTTTCCCTCTCTTTCTCTCTCTCTCTTTCTCTCTCCCTCTCTTTCTCTCTCTCTCTCTCTCTCTCTCTCTCACACACACACACACACACACACACACACACACACACACTTTGTTCATTTCTACCAAAATGTATCTGTCCTATAGAACAGAGGGAACAGAAGCATGGTTTCCACTCCCATTTTGACTGTCATCTGTTGACAGAACATCTGAGGAAAAAACACCATCCATTCATCTCAAAACCAGTACCTTCATAAAAATATAAAAACCACAGCAAACTTCATTCTGCTCAAGCAGATTGGGTACTGAATCTGTGGGTCTATATTTCTCTTTAAGTTCCATTGCCATGAATCACCTTGAAGAATGGTCATTCCCCCACACAGATACACTCTGAAATGAAAAATGAAGGGCATTTTAGGTTTGTATGTCAATAAAACTGTTTTTTCTCCCATTTTTAATTCAGGAGAAAAGTATTTTTCTGAAGTTAGTTTGAGGAATACTTTAATGAGCAAGCACCCTGTGTCACTCTGCAGCAACCAAGTTCCATCATGATATATATAGCCACTGGAGGAGAAATGAAGGGGAGGACTCTTGGTAGAATCAGATCTGCTATCCACAAAAAGGTTTGTCATGTGACTTGGGAAATAGTGGATTATGTTTTCAGAGTTGGCCTGACTTCTTAAAAATTCATTTGGTTCAACAGCAAGTAGTAAAATTTCAGATGCATTTCACCCATTTGTAAGGTTAAATGCCAGAGTCATTATGGAACCTGTCAAAAATGAAGATCATAGCTTTTAAAATTTTTCTTTATAAGAGGTTATATGATTGCTATTCTCTAAACACTTTTTTAAAAAACATTTCATCATAAAGATGGGTTTACCCTCCCTTAGAGATGTTTGGTAAGATTGGTAAATGTTTTGTAGAATAGGCAGGCAGCAGAAAACTTGTGCTCTGTTTCTATATATGTATGTAGCTTCCATCTATCATCATAGTTTAGTATTTGTATGCTTGCCAATACATTAAAATGAAATTTCCTATTTTCTTAAATAGCAGGCACTTCCAAAGTTAAAAAGCAGGTTTCCGAAGTATAACAAGGGGTCCATCTTAACCCTATCTCATAGTTACTGAGATATTTCCCAAGTTTAACACAGTTGATGACCCAAAGTATGGATTCATCAAATATGTGTTGAATAGTTGAATCGACCACGGTAGTCTGACATGTATAGGCAGACATGAAGCACCTACTAAGAGTATGTGCTTCTCACCTAGACACTCCAGAAGGCGTTGATAAAACTTATTTGTGGAGGGAAGCTTAGGAATTAGAGGCTTATTAAGGCCAATATAGGCAGGCATTCATTACTATGAAAGAAGATCTAAATTTATAATCGTGTGACCCGAGGAATTGTCTGCGGCAAAAGAAGGAAAATAGAATGAACATTTCTTTTTTTTTAATATTTTATTTTATTTTTAGCTATAGGTGGACAGAACATCTTTATTTTATTTTTATGTGGTGCTGAGGATTGAACGCAGTGCCTCCCGCATGCTAGGCGAGCACGCCACCGCTGCGCCATAACCCCAGCCCCGAATGAACATTTCTTTATCTTTACCAATACAGAGATGGTAAATGACAACTTCTCTTGTTGTCAGGGCATAAGTTGTTCTGTGCCTGGCTCTTTGCCAAAAGCTGAAGCAACCAATGTCCTCTGCACCCTATATGAATAGCAAAGAGTGTGACAAATACCATTTTGGAAACAGGAAAGAATATGATGGCTTCCCCAAACCCAGGCAATCCTTTCTTCATATTGTTTTTATATCCACAAAAAGTAAGACAAACCTCTTAAACCAATGCAGCCAATTAAAAAACCTAGCCTGAGAGAGTTGCTATGTTTTAAACTTTTCTGGGAAAAAAAAGACCCCACACACTCACACACAATTGACCACTTGTTATCACTTGGAGCATTAAATTTTTGACTATGGCATAAACCTTTGATGAATTAAGCTTTTGATTTTAAATAATCAGTGATTGGATTCTTGTTAGCCATTGATGTTCCTAAGTCTTAAATGGTATGCTACAAAAAGTAGATAGAGTTCACTTGTAACCGTAATCTATCTTCCAGGCTCACTACAGGAACCTAAAAGAAATCTAGAGTAAGCAGATAGAAATCATAGGACCAGATTTATTGAAAATGATCAGGGCAGAGATAACTTTCCACATAAACCCCTTTAAAGGTCCTCTGTTAAAGAACTCAAGTCATGATCACAGACATTTAGATTAAGGTTCTAGGGTACAATGCCTCTCTTTCTTGTTCATTTGGTCCAGTAACTTACCTTTGGACCAAATGACCTACCCTATTAGAAAAAATGACTTTACATCCTCTTGTTTAACCTGTTTCAGCATTCAAAAATAATAACAATAAAGGTATCAATTAGAGCTGATTGAAAGCTCTTTGATCGGTTTACAGGCAAAGCTGAGGTGATTAAGGGATGTTGGTGAACAAGGGAGGGAATGGGAGGTAGATATTACAAAATGAATTTGAAAAGACTGAAACCACGGAGGTTTACATTTCAGGACCACGCTATATCAGATCAGCGACGCTCAGCTATACTGGGACACAGGGAAGCCACCGTGGCCTAAACTACAACATGGGGCCACTCAGGTACGGTGTAAATGCTTCCCTCTAATTACAACTGCATAAATGAAACCATGCAACCTTCTCTGATGGTCCTATGATCCTCTAGCGTTACTTCCTGTCAGGAAAGGACTGATAAAGGACATACGTTGAAAATTATACCATTATTGTAAAGGGAAAGCTGTGGACAAACAATGTTAGAGCTGTGGAAAGGAGGGTGCAAAGAAAAGAACATCTGGAGGCCATCCATGACATTGCAGCAGATTTATTCCTCACCAAACCTGCTGTTGTATCATTTTACCCTTCCAGAAAATGGAGATGAGGTGCTTACTCATTATACCTTACAAGAGAAGCTCTATACATTTGCGTAAAATATTTTGAAAATGTCACATAAAATCTATTATAGAAATACAAGATGTTACTAATGATTTTTCTTTAGTAGGATATACCAGAGGGGAATTGTCTCCAACACAAATGGAATTATAGTTTCTAGCCCCCCTTGCTGGACAGTCAATGTAAAAACATCAATTTCTCATCCTTCCAGCTGCACAGCAGATGTTAGTGGGAGAGGAGTTTGGGGCAAAGCAACTGGTCTGGCTCAGCCATCAGAATCCTCATTCACAACCTCTTTTCAAGGGCCCTCACTGGATTCAGCAGGGGGTGTTTAGATGGGAAGATTTCCCCATCTCCCTTCCAAGAAGAGAAAAGAGAAATAATAAAATTCATTGAAAAACAATATGTTCCACTTTTTAAAAGAAGCATGCCGTGGCACTTTTATAACTGGTGTGTGAAATTTCATAATCACATTCAGGAAAACCACCTCTACTGGGGTGGCAGCTTTAACATAGTAGACAGAAAGAGACGAAGGCAGTCACATCCAACCCCAAAGAACAAGGAGCATTCAAGTCAGCAAAATGCAATTAGAGGAATGGAAATGTGCAGCAAGCGAGGACATTGGACTTTAATAGCACACATGATCTTAGAAGTACCATTGGATCTTTGATAATGACACAGACACACTCAGAAAAGGAGACCAATGTGGGATGCTTTTAACAGGGGCTTTCCTCTCCTCTCTGCCACCTTCTTGCATGTCTAAAAGAGGTTAGTGAACCGAACCTTTGAAGGACATTTTGAAGGCAGCAGGCGCAGCTTGAATGTTGGGTTGTTGTTTTTTAATGGACTTGTCAGCAGCCATTCTCATTTGCAATAGAATTCCTTTTCTCCCTTACCCTTTCTCGGGTTTGTGTTTTCCCAGTGCTGTGCCAATGCTGAATAATTTACAAGGGTAGAAAAAGAAAACTGTCACTATCACAGTCCCAGGGCTCTCCACTCACTCATCTGTCACATGGTCAAATGTCACCGGTGCCATTATTTGTGAGGGGTGAGATTAACGCCACGTAGCTACTTTCCTCCTTTCTTTATCTATTGTTAATGGTACTGAACGCCAATGTATTTTTTTTAAAAGAGCTGGTGGTCATTTCTGCAACAAATGTCCCACCTAAGGAAATCCACACAACTGACCTCCTCATTCCATCTCGCCCTTTCATCTGTCTTCATCTGTTTCTTCTTATCTGGCATTTCCACCCACAGCATAAAAATACAAATCTAGTAAGAAGTGTATTCAGAAGAAATGCCAGTGTTCAAAGTGATCCCAGTTATGTTGGTTCTGTTCCTTATTAGGAAAGGGAGAAAAAAAAGGCCATCCTGGTTGCAATAATAAGGAGTCACAGTGAATCACAGAAGGAGCCGACAAAAGATCCTCTGCACACAGATGGCACTTTGCAAAAGGAAAATCAGAGGCATGGTTCTCTGAGGAATTAGCAAAGTACAGAAATGTAAGGATCAACGTATTTTTTCCCCACCAAGACAGTAAAATACCAGTGTCAATTATATAAAACACTGGGAAACAACAATTGTAGAATTATAATAAACATCTAATTTTAACGTAGCACAATAAATACTATATGATCTGATGAAATTGACATTAAACCATGAAAAGTTAATGCTGTCTTCCAAACATGTAAAAAATTGCATCCCTGTTTGAAGGCCAGACTCTGCAAAGAAGGATGAAATATTTTTTTCAGTATCTCAAGTATGAATATACAGAAATAATAATGATAGCTAATAGCAATCAAGTACTTAATAAAAACTTTAAATGTTTTCTAACTCTTATTCCTTATGAAGATTGAGACTATTATTATTCCCAATTTATGGATAAGAGAAACAAGTCACAAATAGTTTAAGCAAATTGTTCAAGTAAATGGTGGTAGACCTGAGACTGCTGTAGAATGGGACACTGAACTTCCATCTGAAAATGTGTATCTATGCAATACTGACAAATTGGGGAAAGACTGAAAAATTTAATTTACTCTTATGAGCTTGGGTCAGGTTAACAACCTTTCAAAGACTACACCATTTGTTTCTGCCTGTCCTTGTTTGAGTGCCAATTGACTGAATTAAATGCTTAAGAATTAACTTGTTCCTGGCCTGTTGAGTGAGCTAATTTGAAGTGACTACAATTTATTTGCTTCCTGCTCTTGTTCATGACATATGATTGGATCATGGCTCTAGTTAATTAACAGGTAGGCTACAGGCACAAGTTATCCTATCCCAAGGTGTCTTCCCATCCTTCAGTGTTTCTTTGTGTTTTCTTTTGGTTTGCTTTGGGGAAAACCCTGATATCTTATCTCATGTGATACATTAGAAGGGCAGATAAAAACACAGAGCAGCTCTGATTTCATTAGCTTCCTTGGAAGGGCAGAGAGGAATTGAGGAGATGAGCTATCTTATTCACTGCTAGCAGATAAGTGCACTCAGAGAGCTACAAAGGCAATATCCCCAAGGAACCTACAATAAAGACACTTGGGTCATCTTGTGGAAAGACTCAGGCTGAAATTCAGAAGGGTGTTTTTGTGAACACATAAGATGACCTGGAGAATTCAGCTTGACCCTGAACACACAGCTAACTTTTTACAAATGTGAAATGAAAACTTGAAATTTCAAGGTAAAGCTCCAGAACCTTCTATTTCTTGGTTACAGGATTAGACACTGATAGTGATGCAGTCACTGGGGATGCTATCAGGCCTATGAGCAAAAGAATGCTGCATGCACGTGGAAAGACTGCAGTGAACAGACTTAACACATAGACAGGGCCACCCCTGGATTCAGTCATTTGCTCCAGCTGATCTCTACTTATGCTGTTAGTGAAACAAAGTCACCAAATGTGATGGAAAATCATCACTATGTAAACATAGCTAGCGGTGATTATAGAAATATGGGAACTAAACATAGCTACAACCTGTGGTTCCTTTGCATTGACCAATCTTTTCCAACTCTCCATAGTTAGAGTACAAAATTGGGGGAAAGTATTTGTGCAAAGCCATTGCATAAAACCACCACTAAAGGTTAGCCTTAAAGATAACAAAGTTGGTAAATTCCTTTGTGAGCCCCAGTCTCCTGAACTACTAAGAAATACAACACAACACTTGTATAGGTTCACTGAAGAACGATCCCTTGCAATGTTGATGCCCAACAAAACACTACTATCATTAAAGCTAGCCAGAAAACCTGACTTGAGAAAACAGTAAGAACTCTTTGGAGTAGAACTTAAGAACAAACTGAATTACCATGAGCTCTTGTGTTAACTTCCAAAATTTCTCTTATTCAATGTTTTCTGATAAAGCTTTTATAGAATTCTTCATGGGACTAGATCTCTATTTCATAAGCCAATAAACATGCATTGGCAAAAAAAAAAAAAAAAAAAACAATTGTTTGAGGGAAAATATTATAGAATTTACATAGAATGTAATTTCAGATGATTCATTATTGATTCATTATTTGACCTCATTATGACAGAATCTTAGCCTTTTGAGCCCTGCAGTGTATAATAATAATTCTTTACCCTACTATGGAAATTGTCAATGAAAACCAAACACATTCATTCATTCATTCAACAAATGATTACTGTTACAGATATTACAAGCAAGACACTCTACTATGTATGCACTGGTCTTCATTCCTGAACTCAAGAAATCTTTAGTCTGCTGGGAGAAAAGGACATGAAAATTAAAAAAAATGTTATATGAATGACAGAAATAGACCCAAAATATTATAGGAAACACCATTTTTTATGATTTCATTTATTTATTTTTGCTCAATCTGGGCTATGTTCCTTTGTACCCTATTACCAAGAGTATCATTTTAAAAATAAATATAATCATTTCTATAAAAACATCTACTTTCAGAAAAGTTTTAAAGTAATTTATTGTTTCATGTATGGCAGTGAAGGTGGCTTAATAACAGTTAAATTTGTAAATTCATTAAAGCAAACTTGAAACAAGGCTAATTTAATCACACTATTATTTATTATGTAGAATTATATAATTTATATAATTAATACTCTACATGAATTCATACACATCTCCCAACACATTAGTGAGGTTGTAATACATATTTGATTTCTCAAGTCAGGCAATAGTGAGCTAGGATAAACCTATTCAGGGTGTGTAAACATTTTTGATCAGAGAAGGCCTTAATAAAAACAAGATCTTGAGTGTAATGATAAGTAGCAATGTAAAATAATTTGGGAAGAACTGAATTTTACTCTTTGTAAGGCTCTTATAAAAGGTCTGTGCTTTGGTCTGAATGTGTGTGTTTCACATGTCAAAACTCAATCCCCAGTGCAGTGGCATTCAAAGGCAGGTCTTTCAGAAGTGACTAGGTCATGACAGTAGAGCCTTTATGAAGGAGATGAGAGGCCTGAACCCAGAGGGATTTGTTTGCAACCATTGGCTCTTTCACCAGGTGAGGATGCAACAAGAAGTCACCATTTGTGAAGCTGAGAGTGAGCCCTCTCTACACAGAATCTACTGGCATTTTGATCTTGGATTTTCCAAATTCTGTGAGCAATAATTCTATTGATTTTTGAAATATTAAATCAATTCCTATTGTTTAGTCTGTTTATTCCTAACAGACTAAGACAATATGGCTCTATACATGAACATATATATATATAAAGAACAGGTGGGGCACACCTGTAATCCCAGCTACTCAGGAGGCTGAGGCAGGAGAATCACAAGTTCAAGGTCAACCTGGGCAACTTAGTAAGAACTTGTCTCAAAATAAAAAATAAAAAGGGTTGGGAAAGTAGCACAGTGATAGGTCACCCCTGTATTCAATCCCCAGTACTGCCAAAAAAAAAAAAATGTATTCACATCAACCCTACAAATTATAAAGATCAATCATGTACATTTGCTGTCCCATAGGTCTCAAATCCTTAAACACAGTCTTTATTCCAGGTATTTCTGTTTTCAGATTGTTTGCCTGAAAATGTGTCCAAGTTTGGAATTTATATATGTGTGTCTGTAGATAGATGATAGATAGATGATTGATTGATAGACAGACAGACTTATATAGATACATATATATATAGATATATATGTATGTATATCTTTGTTTCATAAAATATTGTTGGTTTTCAATTACTGTTACTAGAACAAAAGGCATTAGTCAAGCAGCAGGATTAATGTGGAACAAAATGAAATTATATATAGTATTGGTAACATATGTTCCTGGAAGTTCATTAACACATGGATTTTTGAAATATTAAAGCAACAGCCTGCTTGGAAGTTATTATAGTAGTCATAGATCAGTGTGGACATTTGCAAGCATTCTAGAAGATGACTGGACAAAATAATAGGAGCAAACATTATTATTTTCTTTTACTGGGTTATTTCTTTTGTCTGATTAGTAAAGTGGACACTGGGAGCTTCTGAAAGGAAAATTCTTTCCAAACAGATGGAATTCATTTAAATAAGAAAGGTAAAAGGACTACAGACAGAAGAGCAATGGCTACTGATATTATCATATGAAAGTACTGTCTAGATCATATGATTAACAGCCCAACAAATTATAGTCATGCAAGTTGGCTACTATGGTCCATACTTTAATAATCCATTGCTGAACATTTCACACTGACCATGTGTGAGGTTTTTAAACCTTTCTGATTGTTATTAAGTACTATTATACTATTATTGGTACAATAGTTATCACCTTCCTTTATGTATTGCTTCTTTTGACAAACTTTAAATCACCATACTGATGTTAATCTCCACAACTCAACACAGCAGACACACCACATGCTTATGAAATTCACTCCATGTGTTCCAGGTTTCAACGTAACCTCCTTTCTTTAACCAGCACTCTCATTCAGTAATAGAGATAGCCATCTGTGTGTGTGTGTGTGTGTGTGTGTGTGTGTGTGTGTGTGTGTGTAAAATAATAAGGCATTAGGATTCTCTCATTCCAGCAGAACAGGAACCAATTTTAACATAAAAAAGAAAGGGGCATTTTATAATTATAACACCGAACTGTCCAATAAAACTGAACTCAGAGACTAAAAATCAACCTTGAATTCTAATCTACTCCATCATCTCTCTGCTATCTCTTTTACTTTACAGTAACATGTGGATTTATTTGTCATACCATGGCTACTGGATATATCCTTTGTTATTCAAAAGAGCAACTTAGTCTGAAGAACAGTCTTTTGGTCCCAGTTCTAAAGACCTGGGAGAATAATCTGATTGACTGAGTTTAGGCCAGATGTTCACTCCTAGTACAATAAAGGCTC
Source organism: Geosciurus inauris (assembly GCA_004024805.1). Taxonomy (NCBI): domain Eukaryota; kingdom Metazoa; phylum Chordata; class Mammalia; order Rodentia; family Sciuridae; genus Geosciurus; species Geosciurus inauris. Next base: position 122,984 of record PVHX01001048.1, on the reverse strand, counting down.
AGAGGGTGGGGTCCAGAAGTATAAACATGGCTCCTGAGGCTTCCAGGTGTATAAATGAGAGAATCATTTAAGGGTTGAAAGGTATTATTGTAATATAGGCAGATCATCCCAAATATGACAGTAACAAATAATGAATAATTTACAAAGTATATGTTCTACAAAAATGCTGGCATATACACTTTCAGTTTTTATCTTGATCCTCACAACACCCTTAAGCAGATACTAGTATTCCTGTATTTCAGATGAGGAAATAGAGTTGCAAAGATTTTATGTTAATTGCTCCAAGTTACATAGCTAGAATGTGAAAGAACTACAACTAAAACTTAGATTTTCTGATTGCAAAATCAGCACTCCTTTTTCTATTCTGTAGGAATGGCAGTTTCCAAATTTGTCAGCCTATGGATAAATTTTGAAGACATGTTTCTGTTCTTTATATTTTTCCTAACAGGACCTCCAGTCTCTTCCCTGAGAAGGTTCCCCCACACACACATCCTTACCAAATATATCTGGGGATCCTCTCCTAATTATCCCACAGGTGTTCACAAGCAGCTTACCAATCAAACTCACTGCAAAGTCTCAGCTTTAATCAACTTTTCCTTCTGTTGCTTCCTCCATCAATTTCTCCTTCCCTTGGAGGAGCCTAAAGACCCTCATTGTTGACTCCCTAGGCAGGGTCCATCCTCAGGCTGGACGCTGGATCAGGGGGCGATGTTCTTTCTCCCAAAGAAGCTGTATCTGATATTTCCAAAGCTACCCATCTTCAAAACTACAGAGCCTTGCTGAGATCTGTGTGAAATGAGATAATGGTCTTCCTTGCCTCTCATTATACGGGTTCACCTGGGCCACAAAGCAACATTACTGGAGCGAAGTCCCACAAAATATATCAAAAGCAAATATCCTCTTCTAACACTGACCTTTCTTTTAATAGCAGCTCTAGTAAAGTCAAAGGGGACACACAGGCAGGAGACATGATTCTGGATGTCCTTGTACTTCTCTGTCTCTCCCTTATACAACTCCTTTCTCATTTATCCATGCATCCTTCATCTATCCATTTATTCAACAGTCACGTTTTTAATGATTATTGTGTACAAGCAGGTATGCTGAGTATTGGGAGACACAGTGGTCAGGTGGAAAGTCAATGTTTCCCCTCTCATGTGGCACATTTCTAGTCAAGGAAGGGAGAAAGGAAACGAATGAATAAAGAGAAAAATTTCTGATAGAGAGGGAGAAAATGTATTAGAACACTTGGGCAGGTTGTAAGTAGTAAGGTGAAATGCACGTTTGGATAGGCCTTTATTGAAAAGTTGACATAATCTATAAATCTGATTTATATAAAACAGCTCACACTTGCAAAAAGAAAGGAGGCAAAAACTTTCAACAAAGGGAAAAATGCCAAGGCTTTAAAGAGGAAATAGCTTGATTTCTTCAAGGATTAGGAAGACTATTCTCTGCAGAATAACAAGACCAATAGACAGGAGCTAGGTCAGAGAGAGTTTTGTATTCTAGAAGAAAAAAACTTTAATTTTATTCTAAATGCAAAGCAAAAACCACTGAAGTTTTTAAAGTAGAAAACACAGTTATTTTAAATGACCATTCTGGCCACTGTAGGGAAAATAATATATGAGCATAAAACCTATTTCTTCCTTCCTTGCACCATAAATAAATACATTTTCATATATACCAAATCTTACAAATACTTGTTTGTGAATAAAAGGAAAGGCTTGCTATCTAAACCAAAGTTCTGGATGAGACAAGATTCTTCTCCATGTGTATATATAACTTCAACAAAATGTTGGAGTCTATGTTATGTGCAAACACCATTGAGCCCTAGAGAAGCAACAAACAGTGTAGGACACATCCTTCAGAAATCTTCAGTCCAAAGCAGGTACAGCCAAGAAAAGAAACTCTTCCAATTCAGTGCTTTATAAGTGATGGATTGCTGTTACAAATTACCCCAGATGTATTGGTTAAAAACAACACACATTTCTCATTTTACAACTTCTGTGGATCAGGAATTTGGAAATAGCTTAGCTAGGTGGTTCTTGCTCAGGGTCTCCTGAGCAACAACAAGCAGGATGTTCGCCAGAGCAGAAGTTACCTGAAAGCTTGACTAGAGCTTAAAATCTGCTTCCAAGATGGCACCCTCACACAGCTCTTTGCTGGACACCACAGTTCCTTGTCATGGGAACGCTTCACAAAGGTGTTTGTTTCTTCATGACATGGCAGATAGCTTCCCCAGAGAGAACATTCAAAAAGAGAGCAAGAAGGAAAGTGACTTGTCTTTTCAAGTCTTGAAAATGATACACAGTGACTTCTGCAACATTCCATTGTTCAGAAGCAAGTCATTAAATAGACCCCATACTCAAATAGAGGAGAATTAGACTTCACAAGAGGGAAGAGATAAAAGAAAAAAAAGTGGACATCCTTTAGAACCATCATCTACGAATGTGATAAAATAATGCTATGGAGGCATATGTCTCTCCCTTATACAACTTTTTTCTCTTTTATATGTATGGCATCCCTACACTGGACTTGAAGAATCTGCAAACACTTCCCACAAAATAGTTAAGACTGGGGCGGTGGGTGAAGAGTTCAATGAGTACGCAAGGCAGAAGAAAAACCTAGTAAATATCCCTGCAAATAAGAAAATGTGGTGCTTTAGAGAAGCAGAAGTACAGCATCTCACTGAATCTATGAAGCTATCAATTTCAAGATGGCTCTTTATTTTATTCACTACTACGAAGCAAAAAATGCTGCTACTTGACTGTGATGAACCATTAACGGTAAAACACTTCTCAATTTCAGAAGAGTGAAAGTATGAAATGAAATAAAAGTAAACTTAGAATCATGGAATTTGTAGTTTAAGACTAAAAAATCCCTCAATGAGGTAGGAGAATGTGGAATCCGAAGCTAGAAAGGTAATGGCTGGAAGATAAGGGATCCCAGAAGCCTATACGTGCAGTCTTTAATCTATTGTCAGTGGGAAGTCTTCGAGGTTTTAAACCAATGGATAATAATTAATCAGATTTGTATTTTAGGAAGATCATTGTGATTTAAGTGCAGAAAATGAATTAAAGAACAGTAAGGTTGAAGTTATATGTTGATTACAGTAAAAATTCAGAGCAGATAAGAAGGTGACTTGAGCAACAGTTAGTGACAGTAGATGGATTATAGAGATATTAAAGAAAAAAATCAACCAGAGGTAGTGATTAATTGGATATGGGGGCAGGAGAAAAGAGAGTGGGATCTCTAGTATTAAAACATTGCACCACTATAAATTTTATGCAATGACAATATATAGAGTTTTAATACCATTCTGATTGTTATTAATTACCATTATTGGCATCATTATTCTTATCACTTCATATTTTATTATCTTGCTGGGACTAGCTGAATTCACATTATTTAGGGAGACAGCATGATATAGTGAAAAGTGCAAGGATTTGGGAGACAAAAGAGAGATCGTTATGCAATGCTGCCTTTGGGCAAGATGTATGATATCTCCAAGAATGTTTTCTCATGTTTCAAGTGAAGATAGTCAGCTTTCTCTGCTGGTGAAACAGGGAAAGTTTATGTTAAGTGTCTGATTTAGTGCTTCATTGGCTGATATACAGTGAGTGCTCAATTAATGGTTGCTATTATTATTACATTCATATAACACTTAATTTGACAAGCCAAATGACCATTTAGTTGGTTATTTTTTACAGCAATTTTATGAAATAATGAAGAAGATAATGAAAATGGATGAAGCCATTAAGTCAGGTGAGAGAGAGAGGGATTCCAATTTTTGCTTCTACCTTAGTCAGCCAAGGATATTATACCACAATGACCATATGTGTTAAAGTTCAAGAGTTTATGTGCAGGATATCCTGCCCAAGGGTAAGGGATAATTTTGCCAAGGATATAAGACTCTAATTTACCCCACAATTAAGCAGGATGTTAATGAGTATTTCATGAATTTTTAAAGATGAGTTTCACGGTCAAGTAAATTTAAGAAATGCTGGGCTTTGTTAAACTAGCTTCTTTCCCACAGAATTTACCGAAGCTTTAAATATTCTGAAGTGTGCTGTAAATCTACAAGAAGGAAGACAAGATGCAGCTTCTCCCAAACTTATTTGATGATGGAACTCTTTTGAGACTAGTTTTCCACAGAACAAGAGTTTGGGAAATTTTGCAACAGACTGTATTTTCTTGAATATACGCATCTCATATGCATCCTGTCTCTACCCTACTTTAGAAATAGCCACCATGTCTAAGAGACACAGTAAAAAGATTTTTTTCATGACTCAGGAGAAAAGAATCTTAAAAGCACCCAAATATAAGGATTTTTTAATCTTTATTTCTTGACATTGACTCTCAGAAGGTTAAAAAAATCACAGAATTGATTTAAAAACTAACCATTTGCATTTTATTTTTATACCTATATAGAATAATTACTCTTGAGTAATAAAACTATATAACTTTGAAAGTATTAAGCAGCTTTTCTGTACATATATTTAAACCCATGGAGCTAGAAGATACCAAAATAATGAACAAGCATCTTTAAAAATGTGTATACATCCTCCTTAACTTTTATTTGAAATATTTCAAATAGGGATATATCTGTAGGTATCACTGCTAACTATAGCAGTATATGCAAAACATTGGAATATCTCAGAAATCAGGGTAAAGTGGGCATTAGTATCCAGAAAAAGAAGAGAAATAAAAATAAATCAATATTTAGTAAAATTCTTTTATAAGTAGCACTGGAATTAACACTAAATCTAAAATCTGTGGTTAAAAGGATTAAAAAGTCTAGTCTAGTTGGGACTCAATTCACTCCCTACCCCTAGAACCTGTAAAGGTGGCCTTACTTTCCTTAGCCAATCTCACTGACAAGGTTGAATGGACTCAATGTTTGATCCTTGGCATTTTACTGTATGGGTTAGTCTGGGTCAGTTTGTGCTTTTGTAAGCTGATAAAGCATCATAATTTTTATATGGATATATCAATATATGACCAGGATATTTTCCACTGGTTCCTTTAAATTATTAATTGTGGAATTAATTTTTCTTTCCAGAAACAAAGTTATAATAAACCCTTCATTACTCCCAAATTGTGTTATCTATGTATTTCTAGAAATATAATGGCTCCATGTAGCCTAATCACTTTTTTTCTCTTGAAGCAAGTCTTTATGTCTGTTTTCAAAAGTATATGTGCTGTATATTAGATTCTGTCCAACAAGCTTTTCCTGTGCAGCGATCCCTTGTATCATTGCTACAAATTGTCAGTGCCCCGGCGAAATGAAGATATTGATTTCGCCATAACTCCTTTCACCACCTCCATAGGAGACTCTTTCTGTGGATGCAGAAAACGCATTAAAACCCCATGCTGTCATGAGGTAGATTAATGCCCTTGTGTCACAGCTCTCCTTGGAAACTGCATCAAACACCAAGCATTAGAACAAGATTACGAGCCACTGAGACTTTTGAACATCCTAAGATTGCCATTCACTCTGTCCCAGGTGAACAATAGCTCCATTTGCAAATAGAGTCATGAAAACAAAAATGCCCGGGGACAGGACTGCACAGATGTCCTTGGGTCAGGTCCTTGCACACAAAGCAAGAGTGGACAGTCCTGTAGATGGTGATTCAGGCAGCATCAAACTGGGTAAAAAACAGAGAGAACTAGAGATGTCAGATATCTGAAAATGCTTTTGAAATATAACACAATAAAAGATACCTAAGGATAAAAATGACTTATCTGAATGATTTCTTGACCATCAGAGGTTCCATTATCCTGAAACTCCATCTGATGCCTGCTTCCTCAACTCACCTTTCTGGGATAACAGCTTTTGCTACTTGCTGGTTAAACCTTCACTACTTGTTTTTTATCCTTTAGGACTAATCCTCACTTGGGGCCATTGGCTATCTCTCTCAGCTGAGCTTATTACCTGCCTTCATGTTCTCATTCCTAATTCATCATGCCCCTAATTTTAGTTTATTCTCAAAATCCTTTAAGCAGACTTGGTATTTCTGACACCATCTAAGCTATTTCTTTCTGTTTTCCTTATAGAAAACAAAGAATTTCTCCTTCTGGACAACAGAACATTATCCATTAGGAAGAGTGTAATTCTGTGCCCTCTGAGCACCTGAAGCAGTTTAATGAAAATTCCTGAATTTCCGTCTTTTTGCCATTGACTTTCACAAAGACCCAAGGAATACAGCAGTCCACAGAAGAGAACTTACAAAAATTTGTAAGGCTGCTACGTGTAGCTTTGCAGGCTATTTAATATAAAACTCTAAAGGATTCTGGATACATGTGCAATATAGTATGATTGGTGTCTATGTAGTCATGCATTTTGTAATTATAGCTATCATATATGGCAGCCCTACTCTTAACTAGCTACAATATAAGATCAGCTAAAGGCTGAATAGACTTTGCAGATAAACTACTGTTAAGTGAATTGGAAAAATTTTAGCCACTGCATTTATTAATTCGAAGTAAGAAATTGCTGTCTTTCCATAGTATTCATCCTCCATGCCAAGGTGAAACACATTACTAATCTATAAGCTCTTTCCTTCTCATATAAGACCTGGAGAAAATTAAATCATGTTCTGGCATCTATTTCAAGAGACTTTGGATGATCCAATCTGAGACACACTGACATGCAGAGTTATGTTGGACAACTTCCAGGACCAGCACTTACATTGCTTACTGTAGAAATAAGATTTCCATCCTTGAAGTTTATTTCCAAAGCAATTCAGATGGTGGAAAAATAGATATAATTTACTATCCCAGGATGAACAGTTCACAGAAAATTGCATTATTAAATGGGCATATCTGGGAAGTACAATGCAAGCAATGTAAAACAGGTATGCTGTGTCTTGACCTTCTCACATACAATGATTTTTGGCTATGTGCCAAGATAGGTTCTCACAGTTTGAGAATGAGATTGCAGCTACTCTAAATAGATGGTCATAGTCTAGAGCTTTCAAAGAAGTTCATGAATCAACTTCTGATTCTTTGGGAGTATGTGCCACACACATGACACCAATCACCTGTCAACTGATTTACCATTAGTAATCTCATTAAAATGGAGTTATTGATACAAGAGAGGACCTTAGTACTAATATCTGTCTGGAAAATCACTTCTGTCTACACTTCTGTTGGAAGTTGTGGATGCCTAGACACTTCTACTATCAAAGAGGGCAGAGAAGATATTCATATCACCACTCTCACCAAGATTGGGAAAGACCTGATTTATTCTCCAGCAAAAGAGAAGAGATTATTTGTAACGCTTTCATGTGAAATAAAAAAATCCCTAGTTTAAAACCCCAAATATATTTATTGTTTAATTTAACATCATAGTTGGCCTCAGAAGAATTTATGAATTGATTTTTGTCACAGCTCGCTAGTATCTTAGGGCTATGGCAATCTGCACACACATGAGCCTTCTCACAGATGCCAATGCAATAAAAATGTTTTTAAAGGCATGTCCAGATAAGTTGGAATTCTTCAAACCAGATAAGTTTGGACAACAGACTCTATTTATGAAGGACTCTTTGACTAACGTCAAAATATAGATGATCTTGGCATACATATAATTCCCAGTCTAAGAGCCAGCAGAACAACCAGGGATTTCTAAAAGGACGATGGGGCTACATCTGTCTTCTATCATGCAGATGATTATGGCACCTGTCCTCACTCCAGTATTTTTTCTTCTGACCTGCCCTTAGTGACTTGCCCTCACATTGAATTCATCTTTTTATGTGTCCATTAACCTAAGTGGCATCATCTGTGAGTTGCTAGCCAGAAGTTCTAAACGACAGAGTGAGTAGCACAAGGGAAGAAGTGATCAGAGATGAAATTGGAAAACAGGAGAATAATATCATGAAGGACTTCATGATTCATACAGATATGCTCTGCCTTTATCTCATAGGTAAAAGGAAATCGTTGGTATTTTATAAGCAGCCAAATAATGGGATCATATTTTCATTTTGTAATGATTACTCTCACTAGACTTAAGAGGGCAAGATGGCATTGGGGAAACCAATTAGGATTCTACTGCAAAAGCAGTAAAGAGATAGTGAGACTTGCTTGGACTAAAACCGAGGTGGTAGGGAAATTAAATTTGGAAAACATATAAAAAGAAGAAATGATAGAATTTAAGGACTAATTGGATTGGAGAAGTGAAAATAAAAAGGGAGAAATCTGCACTGACTCAAAGATTTCTGGCATAATTATATAGTAGTATCACTCACCAACATAAGAAAAATTTGAAAAGGAAAACAATTGTGGGCAACTATAATAAAATAACATTGTATCTGCAGAATATCCAGGTGGAGATGTGTGGTCAGCAGTTGACCATGTGCATCTGTAGCTCAGGAGAGAGCTGTAGATTTATTAGCCATTAGTATAGATATGATGGGTATCATCGTTTTCTAGGACAGCTGTAACCAGACACCACAGACTGATTGGCTTAAAAAATTGATTTCTTATAGTTCTGGAGGCTAGTTTCTTATAGTCTGAGATTAAGGGTTCAGCAGGGTTGATCCTTTCTGAATGCTACAAAGGAACTGTGCAGGCTTCTCCTGTTGGTGTGTATATGGCCATCTTCTGTCTTCACATTGACTTCCCTCTGTGTCTAAATTCCTTTTATACAGACATCAGTCATGCTGAATTAAGGCCCACCCTAACAACCTATTTTTATTTAATTACCTCTATAAAGACTCTGCCTACAAATATGATCTCATCTGAGGCATTGTGGGGTTATGACTTGAACTTGTGAATTTTGGCGGGGAGGGGAACAGTGCATCCCATTAGAGAGAGCAAAGCCACAGGAGTAGAGGGTATCCCTCAATAATGTGTGGGAAGGAAGGAACAGACATCATGAAAATACAACTGTTTGCAGGGGAGGAGACAGGACTGGCAATTGGGAGGCCTGATTAGAAACTTTGAGGGGAACCAACAGGATGAGATTTTGCAGATGCCAGGAAAGTTCCAAGAAGGGAATTAGTCGCAGAGTCAAATACCTCTGAGGAGCCACACAAAGTGAGACAACATTTGGTGGCACCAGTCTTATCTAGAAAATCTTCCAGGTAAAATTAGATTCAGTTCATACGTTTGTGTTTAAACAAGACTACTTGGGTACTAAATGAGGTTCCAAGGGTATCTTTAAGAGTGTAATAATATATTTAAAAACAGCATTTAGGCATCATAGACCACAGATGATGATAAAGATTATGAAAATCACAAGTAACTATCTGTCCACTAAAATTAAAAAATGAAAATGATTTTAATTAAGTGAATATCAAGTACATTAAGCAATTGATGTTTTATGTTGTTTATTATGTTATTTTATTAAAGTAATATAGACACAGCAAAACATTAAATATGGCAGATGTTAGGATCTTCTCATCCATCCTTCATCCAGAGTGAATCACATGTGATTTGTTTGTTTCAGTTCCTTTGGTGTTTCTCCCAATCCCTTTAGATGATAGATTCCATACACAGTTCCCTTGTTATCAATCTCCAGCATTTCTATTGACTATATGTTATGGTAACTGGGGGAAAGGCGCTACTTGTGCCACATTACTTCTTTCCCATTTTCCCAACAAAGATAGTATTCCCAGTTCCTTCCAGGCTATCTCTGATTTGTTTTATCAGTGCCTACCAATTTCAAATAACACAATCATAAGTTATCTTAAATCTTCAAGTGTAACAGAAATTTTTTCTCATTTAGATATATTTGATTCAGAATGAAACTTTATTTTTGGCAATTGCAACATTCAATGACAACTTTTGAAGCATACCTATAATTGCATTACAACATGGAACGTGAGTAAATAAAGTTGAAGTTTGATTAAAATGGGGGCTAGAATGCAAAAGTTAAATAAAGAGCTTAAGTGGTAAAAAAAAACAAATTGGATTTCTAAACTTACTTTCACTTTGATCATCAGAGGTGTTATATATTACATTTTGATAGCTCAGAGAATGACTGAAGTGGTAAATTTATAGAGTATCATTCCATTTAAATGAACAGCAGGATATATTTGCAGAAACAGATTAAAGTTTCTTGGAAATTTATTAACACCTGCTTGTTTTTCTGCACTCCTGTTGCTATGTGGATTTTCTATCTACCGTATGTAAATTCCATTCTTATTTTTAAAAACAAAAGGCAATGAAACTGAAAGATCTGTTTCACAAATTATAGCCAGTGATGAACGCAGTCAAATGTAGTTGATGCCCCATTGTTAGGAAGGATGGTGAAGCCTTTTGGAAATCTTGCATATAGATATCAAGAAGGCAGCAGAAAAAAGTACTGCTTTTCCTCATTTGCTTTTAAGGAGGCATATTGCATACATCTACCATATTTTAATAGAAGGAGAATTCTCTGTTGGAGTTTGTAGATTCCACAGCTGCTGAAAAGGGAGTTTTCTGCAATGTTCTAAAAATCAATGTGATGAGTGTTAGAATGGGTGAGAAGGATATTCCTTTCCAAGCACTTAAATGAATGCGTATCCTCCTAGGGAATAAATTATGCTGGGCATTTGTCTAACACCCTACCTTAGTTACCTTCAAGTTCTTGGTGCCAAATATGCATTCAGGGCACAGCCCTATTCCAGTTAACAAAGTGATGGATGATCTTACTGACTTAAGATTTTTAGGATGGCAGATGCTTCACTATGAAATGTTAGAAATTGTTTCTTCTCCAATCATGGGTAGAATGTAGTTCAAGTTGTCTTTGTGATGCCTTTTTTTGCACCTTTTAATATCAGATATAGAATATAAAATCTCATCCCTTTATATTTTATTTTATCCTTGAACTTCTCTGTCCTGAGATATTTCCTTTCCTTCTTAAAATGAAATTTAATAAATAATTTATAGTCAGAGACTACTTTTGAGATTTTGATATAAGGAAACCACTTATAAAATTTAAGGTGTGCATTGCAGGTATTTATATGTTTATGTGTGTTTTGTTTTCTTGGAGGGGGTTGTTAGACCTAAACCCAAACAAACACATTATACATGGCACATGGTGTAATGGCAATCTATTACATAAAGCCCAATGAAGAAGGTTGAACCCTTTAGAGTTTCCACCATTCCATTTCATCATTCTCCTTTTAGGATTGGATACAGAAAAATGACTTTGTAAGCAATACTTTGAACTGGATCAAAATTTTAGAGTCTAGGAAGCACAACTGGTTGTTCAGAGCAACCACCAGAGCTGGAAACCAAAATGAATCAAGCCAGAACAGATACCAGATAAATCAAGAGGCCACAGCCAGGTAGTCAAGGCAGGTCTGGTGGGAATGCAATAATGCAATTAAATGATAACCCCTCTCTCCCAGTTCATCTAGATCTTTGTGACTTCAAAGTCCACACTGTGTCATCTCCTTAACCTTGCTGTTAAATACTCAAAAAAGACAAAGCACAGATCTTTTTTCCTTTTGTAATTTGTTGAATGTTCTCTTGGCCTAAAGGGGGGAAAGAGAGCAATTACAGCTGTTGCATTATTTTATTAGGTAAATAAACTTTGAACCTGAATAAATAAGAAACGCTTCAGTTAATGTAATAAGCTGGGAAGTTTTCAACTTCAATCTGTCTTCATGCTATGAGAACCACTTGATTTAAAACTCATGGAATCTGAAAGGACTGTCCATTAAAATAATTCTTTCATGAGTGGTCATGAAGCAATGGTCATGACCTTCATGACATAGCTTTGAAACCTGACAGCTGCTATCATCTCCTGTAACAGCCAAATATGAAAGCCATACTTGAGCACCTCCTATCGAATATGCTTCACACCTATCCTGTCCTTCCCTTTTCTGTCTGATTTGGACTCAAAATAGTTCACTAAGTAAAGTCTTGTCAGATAGTTGGTTCAAAAACCTACATTAGTGTCAAGGTCAAATAAAATGAATTTAAAACAATACCAGGATTTAAGTTAAATCTTATTTTGAGTATATAATTTTCAAATACAAAGAGTTATAAGACATTGTGCTGATCTTTAGTGAGACAAGGGTACATAAGACATGGTATTAATCCACAAAATAATGTAACTGGAAGAAAGAGAAGTTCTCCTGAGTGAATGAGTAGCAAGTAGAAAAAATAACAAACAAATAGTACCTGTAACGGATGGTGTGGTGGCCACCCAGGTTTCTCTTCAAGGATATAGGATGTATTCCTCCAGTTGCTAGGAGTGTCATCGCAGTTAAAGAAAGCCACCTCATGCAATGACATGCCTGTTCATGGAGATAGCCCACACCCAATGACTGGCAGATGTCTGTGGGGTCTATCAAGTCTGGCCTCTGTTCCCAGCCTGGACTCCTCTGAAAGGCTATTCCAGTATCAAAACCTTCCTACTTCCTCCAATTGGCCCAATTTCTCCTCTGCCAATCCTACTATTGTCAATTGGGCCTGAAAGCCCTTCGAGATACTTCCTATGCAATAATCTCTAGCTGAGGGTCCTCAACAGTATCAGATATTGGAAATACATTAATCTGTCCAAATCCTTGAAATATCTTTCTTCTAACTGGCCAACATTTGCTATCAATTATAATGGTGTGGTATATTGTTTTGTTTGTAGAGCCAGGTGGTAATTTAATAGACATCAATTCTTTCAAGCAGTACTTGATGGTTATCAGTCCAAGATAAATAGCACTTCAAGAAGTATCAAGTAAGAAGATGCCTAGTTTGACTTGATTCAGAAATTATTTAAATATACTTAATTTATACTACATGTAAGTTATACCTATACTGCAATGTATATAAACACATTAAAGTCAATACAGGTATTTCTTGATCTCCACCATATACGTGTTTAATATATGACCAAGGAGTAAAGAAGCATGGCAGGAACATAATTTTTCTCCAGAAACTTATTTTAGGACAAGTGCTACTTACATACTTACACATATTGTATCACTAACTGCACTAGGGATAACATTTGAACCAAGACATCAGACAAATTTTCCTGGAGGAGATAGGGTAAGAGTAAATTCAGACAGATGAAAAGAGGGAAATTTGCTATAGCTTTGGAACAAAGCTACAAATAAAATATTTGTAGGTTAAAGGGATAACCTTGCTTAACCAAGCTCAGAACTCATTTTTGCAAATAAACATAATCTTTATTTTGGGTATCAAAGCTCTCATCCTCTGTGGAAAGATGTGTTCTGAGATCTGATGCACTATGTCTACATTCCACTTGCTATATTTCTTCTCTTCACCACTGCCCACACCCCTATGGATTCTCGTCCTTCCTTGCTACTTTTGGTAGCCCTTTTAGACATATTGGAGTTTGAGAATTCAATCTGCTTCTAGATTTATTGATATGGATTTCTTTTATTAAAATTGTCATTTATTGTATCTGCACAGTTCTCAAGAGTTTAAGGAAGAGATGTTGAATTTTGTGATCCATTAAAGCAATCCTACAAAAGATATTTCAAAGGAAAAATGTTCAGGATTTGTGAATGAGCAGGGAGAAAGATACAAAGGTATGCAAAAAAAGAAAGAGCCATATTAAGTTAGTGTTAATTAATAGAAGTAATTATTTAGTTCATATTTTACTATCTCATTTGTAATTTGCATTCATATGATAAAGAGGCATTTTTGCTCCCTTATTATTTCGCATATGAAATCTGTTTTATTGTCATTGGCATTTTCCTAAAAAGAATCTCAAGATATAATGAAAACAAGAGCTCCTTGTCTTCATTGCTTTCTGATACTCTTTATGTTTTTTATGTATAAAAGTATTAATATCATATAGAGTCAAAACAATTTCTTCAAAGAAATATTTACCGTCTATAGCTTACCAAAAATGTGTAAGGTTCCCAGAATTGTTAACAGCATGGCCTTAATTTGCTAGTTCATCTGCATTTCACCCTATCCACATTAGTTCTTTGAAATGCTTCCTGATAACTATATGCCAGATATTTTCCTCCCCGTTGCTTGCCCAAGCTGGTAGCAAACTAAATACTCACTGTGTTCAATGCACATATCCTGCTCTTGTGTATGTGTCTTGTATATGTAAAATATCACTTATAACTTTTTGTGACTTCCTAGAATTGTCTACTCTGCCTGTTAAAAGAGTACCCAATTTGTAAGGACTACTCACTTTCTTCAAAATCTCTGTTGACTCTTACTTTACTGCCAATTCAAATGATCATCTTTGCAAATATTAAATGCAACATGGTAATCGTTTTAATAATTTTTAATATATGTTTAGTTGTAGATGGACACGATATCTTTATTTATTTTTATGTGGTGCCGAGGATCAAACCCAGTGCCTCACACATGCAAGGCAAGTGCTCTACCACTGAGCTATAATCCCAGCCCTCATTTTAATAATTGATTGAATAATCTGAATACAAGCACATGTTCTCTTTTTTTTTTTTTTTTTTTTTTGGCACCAGGGACTGAACTCAGGGGCACTCGACCACTGAGCCACATCCCCAGCCCTATTTTGTGTTTTATGTAGAGACAGGGTCTCACTGAGTTGCTTAGTGCCTCGCCATTGCTGAGGCTGGCTTTGAACTCGCGATCCTCCTGTCTCAGCCTCCCTAAGTGCTGGGATTACAA